>JARFJB010001941.1:3452500-3680000 GCA_036346205.1 Vesta saturnalis
TATGGGTAGAAATGTTACTACCGACAACTTTTTTACCAGCCAAAAGTTAGCAACAATGCTGGCAAAAAAGAACACAACAATAGTAGGAACAATGAACCGAGTAAGAAGAAAATTACCAATTTGTATCAAGAATAAAATGGCAGAGTTATATTCTACTACAGTAATGAAAAATGATAAAAGCACCATGTCAATTTATCATGGTAAAGTTAATAATGTCATATTGCTAAGTACGCTACATCCAATTGTGGCTATAGATGATGGCAAAAAGAAGAAACCTGAGACAGTGTTGTATTACAATGAAACAAAGTTTGGGGTAGATGTGTTGAACCAAATGGCCAGAAAATATTCTACGAATCTGGTTCAAGTAGATGGCCAGTTCATGTGTTTTACAATGTTTTAGGTCTTGCTACAATCAACGCTTGGATAGTTTATAAGCAAGTCGTAGGCAGTAAAATAAAAAGAAGAGACTTTATTTTCATTCTAGCTGAGGAAATAAGAAAAGAGTATTTCGGTTCGAAACAAGATTCTGGTGCAAGTACCAGCACATCTGATATAACGAAACCTAAAAGATGTCATCAGCGCCAAATTAAAAATGTGACAAAAATAAAACTGCTGACGTTTGTTCAATGTGTAACAAATAAGTTTGTGGAAAATGTGGAAGTATAACAAAGACCGTTATTTGTTTGAACTGTAGAGCACAATACAGCATGTAAAACTGTACCGAATTCTGAATGTATTAGAATCAATTTGATTTTTATTTAATTAAAATGAATATTTACCTAAAATGTGTTTTTTTATGTTTCTTTCTCGATTAAGTGTAAACTATATAAAGAATACATCTCAAAATTACCTTTCTTGTCCAGAGGTCAAAATGACCGGCCACGGCAGTTTTAGGTGTTTACAATAGCCGCCGGTGCCAAACGATCCGTTTATTACCAAAGATATTGCACAAATGTTAAGTTGAAACTTGCAGTGCACATACGTTATTGGCTTTTCCAACAATAAATCCATCAAACCTTGTATAATGGGCGACACCTGCAGACAGGCAACATTTCTTCCTCAATGGCGGCAGCGACACCTTTATATCATTAAGTTATTTCTAGTATGTATTGTAAACGATAAATATATATTCAAATTATTCAAACATAATAGTTATTCTCATGATTAAGTAAAGCAGTGCCCCAAATTTTTTTATTGACAACATTATGATGCATAGATGCAATTTAATTTGATAATATGGCAGTAACAATCTAAATTAGCGAATTCCTCTGAAAACATCCTAATGGAATGAGACTGTATGGACTCATCGTATCACATGATGGCGCACTTGTGTCGCCATGCATTACAAATCCATTTTAAAGGTTTACTCTTAAAAAGAAGAAGCTGAATTAAAAAAATTGAATCGAAATCACAACGGGCGTACCTAATGAAGTTTACACATTATCGCCTTACAACACGGACAATAAAGTGCAACACAACTGACGCTTATGTTACTATACGAAGTTGCACAACATATCGAAAAATCCGAATTATGTATAGAGGCATGCGCCTAATTCTCTGTGACCATTAGTACAACATAACTCATAGCTAACACAATACAGCTCAACCTCGTTTTCTTGAAATCTTGATATTACGGCAAGCAGTTGTAACCCGAGGTCGGAAAATTTGATTTATGGAAAACTAGCTGCACTTAATATGCTCTGTCTAGACAGCTTTTGGCGCGGTTAAATGAAGCGGAGACTCGATCTGACCGTCGTGTGTTAAAGATGTAGCTATTACCGGAAGACTTAGAGAACCGAATATTTTGGCAAAGATGTGTTCGACAAACGCATCGTCTGGTGGATACATATAATACATATATATATATATATATATATATATATATATATATATATATATATATATATATATATATATATATATATATATATATATATATATATATAATATATATATATATATATATATATATATATATATATATATATATATATATATTTGTGTTGTGTGTGTGTGTGTGTGTGTGTGTGTGTGTGTGTGTAAATAGGATTTTCGGACACTTGGTGTCGTTTACGTTGTATTTTTTTGTTAAGTACATCCCATCAGTGAATTAACTAACGCAATTTTGCGGATTGACATTATCGAGTAAAAAACTGTTGTGTAGCACACCGTTCTTCATGTAGGATAGCGATCAGGCGTAACAGACGTCTTTGTACATATTGTAAATAGTTTAAATAATCACAAATAGGCTTGCAAATAAAGCTACGTTATTGAATTCAACATTGTGTAAATAAAACCGTGAGTAAAATCTTCTGTGTACATAAACTTTACAACGATATTATTCAGTCAATTAAGAACACAGCGTTAATGAACTTGCCATTCGGAAGTTGCTACACTTGGTTGACGCTTATTGGTAATAAGACATTTTTCTGCCGAGAGCGTCGTCTAGGAAACTGTTCAGGTCCAGATTGTTTCTGTTGTAACCTGGAGGAGAAAGTTCAAATAATACTTCTAGAAGGTAATCTAACTTTGTATGTTTATGGTAATTGTGTTTATTTCACAATTGCCAGTGTTTTTGCTGAATTACACGGAAATATGCAGGTGAACGTAGTCGTCTTTATTGAAGTGTTAGTCCATTGATGCTATTTTAATTAAGTTTGACGAATTACTTTTGTCTGCGGTTTCAATATTTTAAGATTGTTTGAATACACTTCAGATTTATGTGTACAAAAATTTCACGCTGTAGACTTGGTAACTTGGAGTGTACAATTGTTTACGTAAATGCTTTGAATTTAGCGGTATTTAGGTAACATTATCTTCAAAATTTAATCTAAGATTAGAGGGTGTAACTTACAAGTCAGATTAAGAAATAGGGGCAGGATATTCTTCCCTAACACAAACTCTTAAGATAACCGACCACAAATTGATGCGGCTTACGTTTATGCACCTGCACTGTCGTTATGTTCTACCCATGTTTATTGAATAGATGTGTAATTAATTGAATTTACAAGCATTATTTGTAATCTCCCCTGAGCAGTAAATAACGTAAATTGCTATTTAAGATATTTGAATATAAGATTTGATATTAAAAGCTATTTTTATTTATTAAATTTTATTGAGGTGATTTTTTTTTGGGTTCAAATGATGATAGAATTTTGTAGATGGCTAGTATTTGGATTTTGATTTGCCAGTAATTAAGCGAAATATTTAGCGTTGTATTTTGTGTGCATTTTGTTTACAAGCGTTGGGTGTAACATAACGTAAAATTAGAGGAAAGAAAGCCATTGACCACAACAGCTGAATTGCTTACACTCTTCATATTATTCGAAGGTGTGAAAATATTTTGAGATTTCTTCTAGAGCTAAAGTTTCCAGAGCACCACTTACGTGTACCCGGAGGTAGCCAGCGCAAAGGTGAGACAACTTGTCTTTTGGGGCTGATTTATCTACGTGTGCCCAGATGCATTCTTACCGATTTTGTTTTGACAATAAACTGGCGCGTATTACACGTCCTTTTCCCAAACGCGACTTACCCTTATTGATGGCTTTCGACCATAGGACAAACCACGTTTAGTGTTTAAATTCAGAAACACGCCCACGGCCAGACCGGTGCAATTTAATTACCTGTTGCCTTCCGTGCTAATTTAATTCTCGATTGTAACAGACCAAATGAAGCCATAGGCGAACCCACTCCTTCCGAAAGTAGTTGAAAATTTTTGCAAGATCTTATTAAATATGGAAACCCTTCAAAAACATAATGATGGGCTGCAGACCCAGCAAGAGCACGATCTAGTTGACCATCTCGGTGATGAAACCGTTTTGGATAAACGCGTAATATTTCCAAAAAGGTTCAAACTGCAATCAATAATATTTCATTAAATAACAATTAAACCACATCATTGCACATCTTGGCAGATGCATATGTAAATTACTTAGTCAGTAGTTTTTATATTTTCGCTTGATATGGGCCATTGTACTCAACATACAGTTCGTAAAGTAGCAGATGAATTCAATAAAAATTAAAACGGAAGGGATTGAAAAGACCAGTCGATTTTTATTTTAAGTTTATACTCTTTTTTGCGCGGCAAGAGACAGATATGACGTCATCGTCCCTTTTTTAATGCAGACTTCCACTTTTATTGCAGTTCCTTGATATACTCTATATATTTCACATTAACCTTACAAGGTTTACTGCATAAGAAGACAGTAGATACTCCATTGGGTACAGATGGAAAATATTTAATTCCTTATACAGAGTGTACAATAACGCATTGTATGTGGTCACCTCACATTCTTCATCTTCAAGTGGATGATCTACTATATACGACGCCGCTGTATCTAATTAATCGAACTATTCGTAAGGAAGCTGTGATTCAACCTATGATACCGGAAGATGTCGAATTTACGAAAGAACAATCATTCATCATAGAGATTCTACTAAAATCCAAAGCGAAAAATAAGTAAAGCTGATGTTGAAGAACTGCACAAACCAACAAGGAGAAATTTTCCACGGCGTTGTGTAGTACTCAAAGGGTTAAATGATCTATTTCAAGCCGATTTAGTGCAAATGATCCCATATGCTGGAGTGAATAAAGGATTTCGATACATTTAGTGATAATAAATGCTTTCTCTAAATATGTCTGGGCATTCTCCATCAAACGCAAGAATGGTAAACTAGTTGCAGATGTAATGGGTAAACTTCTGTCTGGTTTGCAAAAAACGCCTACACATATACAGACTGATATGGGAACAGAACTTTATAATTCAGAATTTAAAAAAGTGATGAAAAGGTTCCATATCAATCATTATAGTAGTTATTCCACTTTGAAAAGTAGTATAGTGGAACGTGTAAATCGCACTCTTAAAGCAATAATGTGGAAAACATTCAGTATGCAAGGATCCTACAAGTGGTTAGCAATATTACCTCATATCGTTGCCGATTATAATTACAGAAAGCATAGAGCAATAGGATACAAACCGGTAGGTGTAATGGAAAATAATGTTGCAGATATTTTGAACCATTTAAAATGTCATAAAGTTCGTGATACTAAGACACCTAAATTTTGAGTGGGGGATTATGTGCGCATTAGCAAATATAGAAGCATATTCTCTTAGGGTTACTTACCTAATTGGAGTTACGAAGGCTTTCAAATGTCAACAGTAAAACGTTCAAGCCCAATCACCTACACTTTACGCGATAGTCGTGACGAAGAGATTCAAGGCCGGTTCTATGATCCGGAACTTCAAAGTGTTAAACATCCTGACATTCACCTAGTTGAACGTGTAATCCGACGTCAAGGGAATAAATCTCTAGTTAAGTTGCTGGGTTTTGATAACTCTCACAATTCCTGGATTTCCAACAAAAATATTATATAATACGTTGTGTACGCTTACTTCTATATGTTGTACTATTATTATGCAATAAATAACTTTTTTTATTTAAATTTTTTATTTATGTTAACATATATACATATAACATTACAGAATACTAAAGCGTTTGACAAACACACTGACGGTGCTGATTTTCGAGGACTGGTGAGATTATAGTATCACAGTCTTCTATTCTTTTTTTAAATCGGGCATAATCTCTAGCTAATCGTTCCCATTCACCTTTTCGCGCCTGCCTATGCGCCACATTCCATGCTATTATACAGTGAACTACGTTTTTGGACTCATTAATGCTCACCTTCTTCACTTGGCGAGTCGTCATCTAATGACTCATAATTTGGTAAATCGATTCATACAACAAATGCACATTACACCATCATCAAGTGTTTGCAAATATTTCTCACGAAGACCCATACCTATTAACTAAATTATCTAGTCATCACTAAACCTACCCATCCCATACACTTTTTCATGTTCAGCATCAAATTCTAATGATTTAAATTGACATATTAGTCTTTGCACTGCACTAACACAGTCCACAGCTTTAGGCAACGACTCTGCAGTATAACATCCACATATTGACTAACATATATCATATATCCCTGTTATGCTCGTTACCCCCCACTTTTTACTTTTCCGCTTTGGCAACTTCTACATCAATATTTCGTTTTTCCTTGGAAAATTCAAGAATTTCCATAAAACATTCTATATTGGGATCGAATATATCCTGCAATGGTGCTATTATCCTGCCTATGTCAAGCTCAGACACTTCCGCTGCTACACTTATTACTTTATTATAAAATAATGAAAAGTTCGTAGTAGGTATTAGATTCCATCCTAAATAGATTTCTGATTCTTCACAATCATTGATGCGAATAATTTTCTTCTTGTTAGTAGTTTCATACGATACAGTTTTCGAGCCCATCTTTGTAGGTAGCCATGATCCTTCCGGTGAGTAGAAATAATTTGTAATTATTCCCTGACTGTCCATAAGTAAATGCCATTCCTCCCTATCAAACGTCACTCCACTACTGTTAGATCCACCAAGTTTCACGACTGCTTCAAAATTGAATCGAGGTGACAGACCGACACTAACATACTTCGACTTACTTTTGTTTATGTAATACTGCACGTTATTAATTAAAATATCACGACACTCACTTGAATTTATAATACTGGCAATCTTCGCCTTTTCTACCGCTTGACGTAAGATGTTTTCCATTATGTACGATACTGACTTCACATGCACTCCCTCTGTATTTATATCGTACCTTCCCCTTTATTTTTTTACCAGCAGGGTCAGTGACGTGACCTCGATATTATTAACACGTATTACTACAACGATCTTGACTGCTTCACCGATCCAAGGCTACCAGTCAATACTGGAGGGTCCACTGCTTCTAGGTTTTCTGTCAATAATTTGGTTAAGGTTAGCACTCCTTCCTCTCCAATACGAAACCTAGGTCACCTGCTTCTTACACGAAGTTACCTACGCCTCCACAAGGCCCTTTTTGAGTTAAAAAGGAGGGATAACACGTATACTATTGTACAGTTTCCATGATATTCAGTCTGTCAGCTACCCCTGTTCAAGACGATTGGAATACACCTGAAGTCTACCAACCATTATCACTACTTAATCTTAGTGCGCGACGAGTATGTAACCTTATACCTAACTGGGTACAATTTGAAAAAAAAAGAATTACTACCACCTACTACAACAGTGCTTCAGAATCAATATGAAGAGGTAAAGTGGGATTCGGTGTGGTTCGACACCTTGGGCAAGCGAATCTACGATCACGTCTCGGGCAGTAGTTTGAAAGATTACTCTCGCATAATCGCCCTGTACATTCGCTACCACACCCATATGGAGAAATGGGCAATTTTTTACCACATATCACATGATGAATACTGGTGCTCATCATGTAGAGCACCCCTAACCACGTTATATGATGTATATGACGATGACCCGTGTTACCTATGTGACGAAGTCTGTTATGTGGACTATTAACGTTTTTTGCTATGTATTGTACGTAATAGACTATTTTATGTCATTCAATTACTTTCTTCTGCAGTTAAAACATGTGTGACGTGCCACCAAACTTTTATTAACCTCAGTATTACAATTGTTTCGATAAACGCTTACTAACGTATCGAACATGGTCTGGAGTTCAATCTCCTTCATCACTTGCTACGGCAGGGTTCATTTCCACATCTGCAGACGACACGGTTGAATTATTCCTGTGTGGGGTTAGAATAAACCGATGGAAACCATCTGACAATCCGTTACAGGAGCATCTCCGATGGACGCCACACTGCATGTATGCTCAGTTACTTGCACCACGTCCACGCAGATGTAATGAAGCGGAAGTGGAAAGAACCTTTTGCACTTGTACTAAATCTAAATGTTTTATTCCTAGAGAAAATCATATTTCTGAATAATATAATTGTACATGTCTTTGTTTATACAGGAAATAAATATATTAATATATCGTTTTCGTTTTTTGGTTTCTAGAGTGTGTATCAGCTAAGCGTAAATTAAGGTGACTGAATAGGATACACAGGTAGCGTTCAGTGCGTGGTCATCACAAATGACCTTGATAATGTATGAGATGACTGACCTTGGTATTGTGTAAGCTTTTGGGACCTCGAAGAAGTAGGGCATACGAGTGGCCTTCATGGTTTATAAACTTGGTAAAGTAGGTCACTGTTGTATAACATTGGGCGTGTGGGGCTTTTTAAAAGTAGGTCAGACACTGCAATTGTGCAACCTTGGTCAGGTGGTAGCCTTGATAAAGTGGTAACCTTGGAAATGTGGGACCTTAGAAATGTGGTGTGTTCCAGAAGTCTCCAAACTTACCTACTAAATTTATATTCGTACATTTTCATAAAACATCTTAAAAGTTCTGTAAAAAGTCACATGTTAATGTACAGTACATGTACGAAGGTTGTTCAATGAAAACACGTTTAAAAATAGTAAGATATTTTTTATTAAATAAACTCAAAAGTCTCATTGCTTAACTAATCTATAAATACCCTACTGATAAAATATTTTCGACTGTTTTCCAACCATTTCTTAACAACAATCTCTACCTGCGGGTCCGAATTGAAGCGACGTCCTTGAAGTGAGCTTAAACAATAAGCACATTACATTGGGCGGATTTTCGATCATGTATATTCCTGCTTCGAAAAAACCAAATGCAATATTTTTGACATATGCATCACTAGCACTTAAATAAACGAAAAACACACATAAACTCTGTTGCTATGCCAACGAAGTCACCGACACCCCGATCAATAGTATTTCCATTGAACAATTCCGTATATATATATATATATATATATATATATATATATATATATATATATATATATATATATATATATATATATATATATATGTATATTATATTTGAATAAATTTATTATTAATAAATTCGCCATCACCACGCTCGCCTAGTATTATTATTATTAACTATTTTAATACAAATTGTAAAAAAATGTTTGATGTTTCTTACTTGAAAAGAAGTTATATGCATTTACAATTATTGCTTGTGCTTCTGTACCGTTACAAATTATTGTTTACAGTATAATGGCAAAATGGAAATTTGATTCCACATTTATAAGCAAAGCAAGTGGTCATTAATGATTTCTAAACCACATTATGCTTATGGAGTAATTTACAGTTTCAACATTAATTACGAATGGTAAATTTTCAGAAATTCTTAACAATAATGATATTTGTTTGGAACATTCTTTTATTTTAACCATGTTTATTTCTTACAATAATTAATTTAATTGAAAAATTTTCAATTTTACTAACCTAAGTTACCTCTCCGCGTGATACGCTACTGAGTTGGGAAATAATATTTTAAGACGTTTGAAGGTCGTATTTGTTATTATATTTGTCTTTGCTATTATAATGTTGTAGGAAAGGATGGAAAATGCGGTTCAGAGTGGCCAACTGAAATATCCCTTTCATTACAATGTTACACTTATAGCAGTTTAGTTATTTTATAATTGGATGTTGTTCGTAATGGAATGGCAGCCATATTAGAGAGGTCTAATTATTCGTGAAATGCACTTTAGCGATAGATTTGCAAACGATTTATTTATGGGCTATTTTTTATTATGCAATAGTTCCACATTTCGGGAAAAAACATCTTACGTTGCCCAATTTCCTCACGTAATGAACTATCTGTAGTGTGCATACATCTGTGGTGTAACTAATGACTATTGGGAAACTGTAAAACTTAAAAAAAATGGGAATACTTTGAAAATTAAGAGAGCATTGTGAGATTATTTTGACGCACTGGGAATATGTAGCCTTGTGTTGTGCGTAGAACGTATTTTGTGTGGTAAAAGAACGTGAGTTTGCACGAGAAATTTTTTTTGTGTGTACAGAATGTAAATTAGTATAAATACTACACCACTGGAATTGTAGTAGAACGTTGTACATTATGTCAAAGAGTAATTAAATGTTATATGAAGATCCTCAAGTTGAAAGTACTAAATTTGATTGAGAAATGATATTTTGGTAAAACCCCGATTAAGACGGTAATGGTAAAGGCTTCCGAATTCGCTACTATGTGCTGCGGAATGCGGAATTAAAATTGTTGTAAACGTGTGTGAGAGTGAATTTATGTATTTAAGGACAAATGGTGTCAAAAGTTTGCTAAATTGTGCTGAAGGAAGGCTTGCGCATATAGAAGATTTTCATAAACAGCTGAATCTAGACCAAGATAGTATATGGAGAGAATGTGAATGTGGTAAAAAGTCCAAGACGGCTATGATTTTCTCATTTCGGTTGCGTCTGGTTCCGTATTCAGATATTCCACTCGGCACAACCGCGCAATGGAAGCTCTTTCGTGATGTTAGCGCGGAAAATTTGATAGCGTTTCGCAAAATGGATGACCGTAGGTATTTAAAGGAGAACTTGCTAAGGTATTGGAAGTTGACGTTCGGCAATATTTAAATAGTGATCGCACGCGTATTTGGTGAGTTCATCACGAGCTGTGTTGGTTTTTATTTTCAAACAATTAGTATTGCAGTGCATATTGCTTGACTGCAAAAATCCATTTTGCGGATGAAGTATTTAACTATTTACAAATGAAAGGAGCCATAGTGAATTGAAAAAAAGATACTAGTGTGTTTTCCTTTCAAAATTTAAGAAGTGTTGAATCAGATTTAAAGTAAACAGCAAGTATCGAGTTAGAAGTGTTATGTATTTAAGCGTGTGATCTAATAAAGGAACTTAAAGTAATCCTTTAAGTAACAAAATAAACGTATGTTTGTTAAGTTAAACAGTAGTGGACATTAGTTTCATTAATTTCAGTACTTGTGCGATTGTTAACAGTACAAAATCGATTGTATAAAATCATTTCAGAATTCTGATGTTCAACTGAAGTGAATGTTTCCTGTGAGAAATACTTATTTCGAAGGGTATATAGCCAATCAAACTCCCCAATTTTTAAATACGCTTAAGGCGTAAACAAACTCGTACATTCAAGTTAACGAGTGGTGTGACGGACTAGAGTGGATACATAAAGGATTAATTGCAACGAATCAACCCACTGGATACCACTTAACACCGGACAAAGGCCTGCGAAATTTAAATGTAAGAATAATTTTATATTTTTGAAAGAGTAGTTTGATTATCTTTATTGGTGTTATTGTTGAAATCTCTATTAGCTGGTTTTATATGTTTAGACTATAAGATTTAGGAATTTTAATTTACTGCTTCTCCAAGCAGTCTTTAATTTTTTTTGAAGATTAGTAATACACATCCATTATTTAACTAATTTCTTTTTATTATTAGTGTAAATTGTGATCAAATTTCATTGCTACCTTGTGTGAACTTACATAAATAGTTACACCGTTTGAAAAATCAATCTTTGGATATATTGCTAATGATTGATCTCAAATTGTTTATTTTGAGTCAGATCGACCACGAAATTTAATTATTTGAAATTCTTTTACAGTCCTTAAATACGGAGCACTGATAACGAGATATTCATTTAGCAGAAATTTCATTCAGTGAATGTTTAAATACAATTTTAAAGTATTCAAGTAGTATTTAATAGAAAATATGTGATTCGCACTGATCGTTACGTCTTTAAAATTATTAAATACGAATTAATGTTTGTGTGGTTAAAAATGGTACGATTAGGTCGAAGTATTATTTTTATAAATTGGGTGATATTTATTTGAGAATTTTTATGCCAGTTGTAAATATTAATCTACGTGCATGCGAGGGTAAATTAGAAAGTATCCAGATAACGTTTTATTAATTTGATTTTCCGAATATACAAGGTGTGATCAATAAGACTAAGAAGACCCGTATATTTGAAAATCTCATTAAGCTTTGAATAAATTTATTTTTAAGGGTAATTGAACTTAAAGATTTTTAAAATTGTATCTACGTGCGTTAAGTTTTTTTGAGATGAAATTTTACGTACTTTGTCAATGTGAAAGTGTGATTGAATGTGAGTTGTGTATGAACTTATTGAATAAGCTACAATTCTTCCACTGATAGGTAGGATTAACTTAACACCTCGCCTAAGACTATTTATTTTAGAACAATTTAAGATTGTGGTAACGCCTAGAGACAATTTTTCCCGGATTGAGGGTTGTTATTAGTTAATTTATGGTAAGTATAAGTTGTCTGAAACCATCTTTCAATCGTTTTACGTCTTATACTGACCCCGCCCATTTCCACTCCAAATGACTTTGCAACCCGCTTACCTAGGTAGGCTTGCACGACGCCTAGTACGGTTTGACCCTGTAACAGTATATACTGACGTAATTTTAGTACCGATTTTAAATCTAATTTAAAAGTTTACCCAAAAACTAATATTAGGAGTTTTCGGTCAATGTGTTTTGTGTACATTTTGAGCTAGGTGCATTATCTGGCAACTTTTCGTAGCAAAATAGTTCTTTTTTGCTTAAATTGCAATATTTGGATGTGGGGAACATACGATTTCAACAGAACGGTGCCACATGCATAGAGCTTGAGGATTATTTCAATTATTATCATGCGATTTAACCCCGTCAGACTTTCATCTTTGGGTTTTTTTGAAGTCTAAGGTTTACGACAATAAGTTCACGACGGCCCACGTCTTGAAAGAGTAAATTGATAGCTGATCCAATGAAATTCCGCCACTTTGATGCGAAACAGCATGGAAAATTTTGACAAAATAGTGCGCATTCTTGCATAAGTTTAGTAACACACCGCGACTCATTTTGTACAAGATTGGGTTTAACACCTAAAGCCCAAGACTATTAAATTCTTTGATTGTATACATGATTTAGATATTATTCTAGATTGTTCCCTGATTATTCCATATATTTAACCACTTCCGGCCTATCACTGCTGTGACTATACAATAAATAATTTCATCCATAACTTCGTGATGTCTGTACACATCACGACTTACACATGATTTACTTATTATTTTATATGTCTTCACTTAATTTATGTATTGCACCATCTGCGTGTTAGATACCACACATCCTTTCAGGTTATAACTTTTGGACCTTTTAACCACCAATTAAATTTTCAAAGTGCTGCCCTTCCTCCTCTTAACATTTTCTAACACGAAAGACGTTGTTTTCTACGACATTCCTAAGCATGTCGGGGGTAATGCTAGCAAATGCCGCTCGTATACGATTTTCTAAGATGTTAAGTGTTGTTCGCGGTGTTCGGTGAACAATCTCCTTAATATGGCCCCACAAAAAAAAGTCAAGAGGTGTAAGGTCAGGCGAACGAGGAGGCCACGGGATCGGTCCACGGGTAGAGATAACATGTTCTCCAAATCGTTCTTCTAAGTAATTTCTCACAACAATAGCGTTGTGAGCCAGCGCACCATCTTGTTGATAATAAAGGTGTTGATTATTTATTTCCAACGGTAATTCCTTCAAAAAATTTTCAATTTCATGTTGTGAAAAACCCAAATATCGTTCTGCATTTAAATGCCCTTGGAAAAGAATCGGTCCTACAATACGAGTACCAATTATTCCAGCCCATACATTTACTCCAAATATCTCTTGAAAATTACCTTCCATCATTAGGTGTTCATTTATCGTTGACCAATATCTTGTATTTTGCCGGTTGAACATTCCATTATTGGTAAATCTCGACTCGTCAGAATACAAAATAGAATTGGCTAGGCTATTATCGCCATCGTTATGTTCCAAGAACCAGTTGCAATATTCCAGTCTTCTAACAAAATCTCCCTCGTATAAAGGTTGGTGAAGCTGGTACTTAATTGATTTGTATCCATGTTTCTTCAAGATCTTTCTTGCTAATTCTGCGCCAATGTCTAATTCAAAGGCAATTTCCCTTGTGGATACTGTGGGGTTTTGAAATGACATATGCTATTACATTTTCTTCCGTTTGTTCATTAATAATAAAATGTTGTTGCAAATTATCTGGTTCTTGGCGCATTTTTCTTATAAGGTAGATAATGTATTGTCTTGTAGGATGATGAAGACGCTCAGGATATTCTTGCCGATAAACTCGTTGGGTTTCCGCTGCATTTTTGGCCCAATGTCCATACATAATAAGTATATCAACCTGCTCACTTTTGGTAAACATTTTTGGTAATTTTATAATTAAACTAAGCACAAAATTTAATTTCATTTTTAAGTAAAATATTAGATTTATGTTAATAAACAACAACCTTTATTATTACCTGTCAAGCTTTTAAATTTACCATAGTGTTTCCATGGCAACCTAGCCATGGCAACTCTGATGTGCTGTGACATAGGAAGTGTATTTTATTAATAAGTAAGACGTAAATATAAAAATAAAAATGTTTTAAATCGAAAATGGGTAAAAATGACAAAACGTGTTATACGTCATTGAATTCGTTTTAAAATACTGCATTTAGTAGTTTAGGAAAGTGGTGTGCTTCCATTTAATTTTTTTGAGTTACGGCAAAAATAAAGTTTAGAACGTTCTAGTAAAAAAGTTAACAAAGATAAAAGTGAGTTTGCATTTTTCTGGAAGTGAGTTAAGTATGTAGAATGATTTTAAGATGGTCATGGCACTCTGGATGAGAAAATAAAATTCAATTTTAAAATTAAATTTAGAAAAAAATCGATTTAAATATTATGCAATCGGCCATAAAATGACCTCCAGAATCCGAAAAACAAAAAATATACAGGGAGTGTCGTTTAAAAATCAAAAGTTAAGGTCATTTCCGGTGAAACCGGAAGTTGGAAATGCTTGTCAAAAATTCCTAAAAATGAGGTTTGGTTAGGTAACTGAGTTTCATTTAAATCGATAGATAAATAAAAATGGCAGCCGGAAAGTGTGTGTGTATATATATATATATATATATATATATATATATATATATATATATATATATATATATATATATATATATATATATACACTTTCCGGCTGCCATTTTTATTTATCTATCGATTTAAATGAAACTTAGGGTGTTTAAAAAGATGCGGCAATATTAAAGAGGGTGATTGCCCACGTCATTTTATACAATAAAGTTCGTATAAACATAGGTTCGCAAACGCTTCGTTACCAATCTACAGCGTGTTGAAGTTTAATTTAAAAAAAACAGTCAAAATTAGATTTTTCCAAAACGGCTTGAGATATCATAATGAAATTTTACGCATGTCAATAGCTGTGGGAGACGCATACTTTGCAATACAACACGATCTTTCAGTCGTACACTTGGCGCGCGTATTGGTACGTCACGTCAAGAAAAAAGTAGGATGCCGCTGATTTCTCTAAAAATAGAAAATATTATTTAATTCTTTGTTCAGTTGTGAAGCAAAAAGCTCTCTTGACTTTTTATCGTACGACGTACCGTTTTTGAGTAAAAAAAACATTTTTGTGCATGTCCATTTATTACAGAAAAAAAGTTTTAAAAATCAAGGGTTTCATTCAAGGGCAAAAACAAATATTTCACCAAACCAAAAATTTTATCAACCAAAAATTACAAAAACTGTTCAAGGTGACCACCTTGAGCTCGGATGCAAGAATCCAATCTTCTCCTCATTGACTGGCGAACTCTCAAAAAATCCAGGATCTGTTTTAATTGAGTTGCACCCAGCAATGATTCGATTTCTTAAGTCTTCTACGTTTTCCAATGGAGTAGCGTACACCAAGGACTTCAAATGGCCCCACAGGAAAGAATCAAAGGGATTTAAGTCCGGGGATCGTGCAGGCCATAAGTGAGGTCCACCCGGGCCAATCCAACCATTTCCGTATGCTTGTGTTAAGAAATCACGAGCTACTTGACTAAAGTGGGCTGATGAACCATCGTGCATATACCACATTGCATCTCTAATTGCTAATGGTACGTCCTCCAGAAATCCAGGGAGCGTGTTTTCCAAAAAGTTGCGATACACCTCTCCGGTAAGTCTCCCGGGTAGAAATACCGGTCCAATTAGGCAGTCACCCACAATCCTAATCCAAACGTTCAAAGAAAACTGATGTTGAAAACGATCTTCAACAATTTCATTTGGATTTTCTTCACTCCATAAATGGTTATTATGGAAATTCCGTATTGCATTTCTTGAAAAACTCGCTTCAGCGGTGAACAGAATCAACATCAGGAGTCGAGAGATTTGAACCATTTTGTGCAAAAGCCATTGACAGAATGCAATGCGAGGAGGAAAATCAGCAGGAAGAAGTGCTTGAACGCGTTGTATATGGAATGGATACAACAAATTTTCCTTAAGAATGTGCCAAATAGTCCCATTACTTACATCCAAAGCGTCAGCAATTTTTCGAGCAGAAGTACCTCGATCTTCTTCAATCATGTCCAGCACATCCTCTTCCAGCTCTACCGTTCTTGCTGTCCTTGGCCTTCCTGCTCCTCCATTTCGTTTTAATGTGCCTGTTTCATAAAGACGCCGATGAATACATTCGAAAGTTTTTCTATCAGGAGCATACGGCCCGGAAATCTTTCAGTATTCAACCGCCTAGCTTCTAATGCATTCCCATCAGCAAGTCCATAAATGTAGTGCATGTCGGTCATCTCGGCATTCGTATAGTGAATAAGGAACGATGATAAGGAACTTCAACAAATTCGATATATACAAAATTATTAATCACGAGACTCATTCAATATGTCAGTGATATGTCAGTGAATAATACATGAATGTTTAAAAAAATTTAAAAAGTCAAGAGAGCTATTTTCTTCACAATTGAACAAAGAATTAAACAATATTTTTTATTTTTAGAGAAATCAGCGGCATTCTACTTTTTTCTTGAAAGATAGCCTGTGACTTGCCAATACGCGCGCCACTGGTACGACTGAAACATCGTGTTGTATTGCAAAGTATGCGTCTCCCACAGCTATTGACAAGAGTAATATTTCATTATGATACCTCAAGCCGTTTTGGAAAAATCTAATTTTGACTGTTTTTTAAATTATATATATATATATATATATATATATATATATATATATATATATATATATATATATATATATATATATCGTAATCAAGAGAATCCGAGAATTGTTCTCATGTTAACTCCCATTATTATGTGAGCTCATAAAGAGCAATTCTCGCGTGAAACTGTACCTGTTGATTCAAGTGGCCCCAGAAACCAAACAAATGCATTGGTCAGATTTTTTATTAGTGCTATCAATATTTCGTTACCATGCATTTTGCATACAGCACAAACAGAGGACAATTACACTTTAGCTTTCGTTTTACTGAAGATACTATTGGAGAGGAGGGATTTAGTGGTGTTGGTTATCCAAACATGCTCATGTCAGATGACAGTTCTGCGGAGAGAAATGCTTTAACGATTATCTTCCTAAAGTCACTTTTACTACTTTGTCTTTGTCACGTCTCGCAGGCTCTCTGGCAATGGCTTTGGAATACGAATCATCAGGTTCCAAAGGTATTAAGGAAAAATCTCGTGTTCGTTCAGAAGACTTATGTATTCCACATGTGAAGAAGTAGAGGAGTTGCAATCTAATTTATTAGATAATCAGATTGTTTAAGAAAATGAGCAGCTGCGACATCACCTGATTGAAATGTTTCAGCGAAAAAAGCAATGGTGTTTATTTTATAGAAGTGAACTAACCACACACATACATCGTATATTTAAAGATATAGTTCTACAAAGATGTAAAGCATTTAATGCATGTGCATTAGTTGATTTTGTTTTTAACATTTTCGAATCGTATCAAGTAGCCGACTTGCAAGCAACGAAATTCTATGTAAGAAATCTTGTTCGAGCGGTAAAAATTTCAAAGTTGAAAAAGCAAATGAAAATACTTATCTTGTGCATAGTAGTGTAGGTGATATGACGCTATACATGGTCTATACTGATTTAGCATTATGCGACTGCCCTTCAGGTGGGAATTTTTGCAAACATCCGTTCAAGAGCAATGTAAAGTTGTTTTAACCATACAAAACTACTGGCAGAATTAGCTTTTGGTGCGAGTTCTCCGTTAATTTCTTCGACTCGATAGACGTAACTAACACTGACGGAATTGAAACCGAAGCTGATGAAACTGATAACCAACAAGAAAATTTGTCTGCTCCGAGTACTTTTAGAAGTGGTTTGTACCAAGTCGAAGAGATGTATTTTAAACGCGAAGAAGCTGTCGAAGTATTAAAATGACATTTTAATCGGTTTCCAAAAATGACTTCTGGAAATCGCTGATCTTACAAATATTATTCTTAAATTAAATAATACTTTCCGAAGCATTAGAACACCAGCACAGTTAGCAACATTTTTCGGAACATGAAAAATACACCTTTTACACTTAAGCAGATAGGAGTACAGTCTGGAGCAATTAACCGAAGAAAAATAAGACCTGGTCTTACGTCTGTGGAAAGGCGAATTCAGGCAGGTAGACTATCAGATTCAGACTTAAGCTGTAAAAAAGAAAGGAAGAGAAAACGAAACTTTGCTAAAATTTTTTAGTTAATCGACCGAACGCCATATCCCACGGTAGCAATCAGTAAGTTATCATTATTAAATTATTTTATAAATACCCATGCTTATTCTATTTTTTCTCATGTTTTAAAAATCTTATTTATTTATTTAACATGATACACCTAGGCATATAATTAACTCACATTTACATGTATTAGCAATTCACTATATTGTTTTTAAATATTTATGCTTACTATACAGTGTAATATCAACTCGCACTTTAAAAATATTACTCCTTATAATATTATTATGGCATATTATCATATACAATTCACTCTGATTTATGTTTTGCTATATCTACCTAACTGCTTGTTAGCAATTCATAGACATAATTGTAATAATTTGTAGCTTAACAATTTTAGCATTTAGAGCAGTCCATTACTTACCGCGTTTCAGAGCACTCGTGATCTGTGCAATAGTAAAGAATAATGCCAATACGCGTCCAGGCCTGGTTAACACTCAAACGACCAAGATGTAAGAGACGATAAAGCTCAACGGTATTTATTTAGTAGGCGCCAGGCCCTTTGGAGCCTCAAGATTATCTTTCTCTAGAAAGGGCCGAACCAGGAATCTAATTCCCACAGCGAGTCGAAAAAAAAGGACCATAGGTTAATTTAAAACGTATAATGTTTGAATAATTCAGTCTAATTAATTAATAATGCAAAAAAAGGAAAACAAGTTATGGGTATTCGCGTTATCAACAAACTTAATTAAAATCCAATGCGTAATTGCTAAGTAACCTAACCGAATACCGTGTAATTAATCTAAGTCTAATACGTCCTGTTGCAAGCGCTTGCAACGCACCCTGTACCTATGACCTCGCAAAGCGATCAATCTTAGGGCCAGTTGTATAAAACAGTTCTGATCTTAGGTTCAACAGAACGCCGATCAACATGTGAACTGCGTTCATTCGTAATTCTGTTGTTCAATGTAAACTGAACTTAAGTTCAGCTGATCTGGAATTAGTTTAGGTTGGCACCTACAAATATTTAGTTACTTCTGTTTTTTTCCGATGTTTGACAATTTGACATTTAAAATAACCTTAAAAGAGGTTTGTTTTTGCCGCTCTTGCTTGAATGAAAGTTTCATTATAAAAGTGTATTTTCTACTTGGTAAATAAAAACTAAAACATCTCTAGTTTGTAGGTAAGTACAAATTGTTATTTTATGGGATAAGGTGTTCAAACATTTTTGAATTTATTTGTAGATTCTTCTTTGGTAGTGGAATATTTTATACGCATTATGGATTCCTCTAATAAAAAAGAACTGTTAATTTCAGTAAAAGGAGGTTGGCATATTAATGAGCCTTGTATTAAAACATAAAGGCATAATTGAATGTAGAAAAACTGATAAAACGAACAATGCTTTAAAGCAGAAAGCTTGGGATCGGCTAGCAAATGAATTTAATAGCATTTGCGGGAGCCTTTCAGAGATGCAAAAGTTCTACGTGGCAAATATGAAAATCAAAAAGAGGTCTAAACAAAAATTTGCAGATGAAAAATGTACATCAGAGGAACTGGAGGAGGACCTGTAAAACCCAACATAATTGGATGTCGATAAACAAGTCAAAGAAATTATAGGTACACAGATGACAGGTTTTGATTCAGAATTTGGTGGAGACAGTAGTAAGTTTTAAGTAAAATTAATAGTAACTCAATTGTAAAAGTTGAATTTGTTTCAGAATGTAACAACGTACAGATGGAAACTACTCCGGAACTCATAATATTTCTGTTTTAGGTAAAAGACTGATTTTAATTATAATACGCACTAATATTTTTTGTAGAGCTGCTAGAGGAAGATGTAATAATAGCGTCAATGGAGGAGGACGTCGAAGATTCCAATGTGCAAGATGGTTCATTGTCAGGTATAAGTAAACAGTATTTCTACTTATATTATTAATTTAACAGCAATATGTTTATGTGACATTTTATAATTCTTTTAGCTGTTTTACCTACCGACTGGACCAAAATGACCCCAGAAAAGCTTCGACTCCAAAATCGAAGCCATTAAAACCATTCTCAATAAAGCATCTGGTAATAAAGGTAAATTTTGTAATGATTAGGCATATTATTTTAAAGTATCTTTGCTTATATTTATCTATAGAAATGACAAACATTTTGTCACATAAAATTGTCTCGTGGGCTACAAATAAAGCTGAAGTAGCCTTTAAGCAGACAGAATATCTGGAAAAAGAACATCTTTTGAAAATGGAACTGATAAAAGAACGCCACAACCATCAAATGGCTCTGGACACAAAGGAGAGTAATGAACTAATCCTTATTCAAGCGAAGAAAGCTGAACTAGAGCTGGAAATCCTTCTACTAAAAAAAAACAGCTGCTAATAAATGGTACCTGTTAAATAATATAAAAATAAATACTTTAGGAAAAGTTTCGCTTTTAATTGATTTCACCAATTTTAAAACATGTTAATTTTATATGTGGAAATGCAAATTTAAAAAATGCTTTTATAGTGGGTGTCTAATAAAACAGTAGTTAAAAACAGTTTTATTGCAATTTTGCATTCTATTCATGTACTATATTTTCTAATAAAGGCTGAAAATACTCCGTTATTAAAGCTTGCCGTACAATATTATTTAGGGCTATATTCTCAACACCTGGTTGTACCAGAGGTATGGGGATATTTCCCAATTCAAGGGCCGCTTCAATTTCTTCATTTACAAGAGGAAGATTATCTCTCATAATGCATGCCATGTTATGAAGCACTGCACATGAAACAACTATTGCTTCCACTTTTGCACATTTAATTTAATTCCTAATGCTAATATTGGGAATCGCCGTTTTAATACACCAAAACATCTTTCTATCGGGTTTCTCGTTCTGATTTGTGCTTCGTTAAATAAATGCTGTACAGGAGTTGTTGGATTAGAAAGAGGTGTAATCAGATATGGTTTGTTACCATAACCACTATCACCCACCAATAAATTTTCACCAAATTCTCCATTTTCAAATCGAGCTCGCACTGTAGAGTTCCTAAATATATTTGCATCATGAGCAGACCCGGGCCATCTACACACAATATCCCAAATTTTTAATTGTGAATCACATATTGCTTGTACATTGAAAGAAAAATACCCTTTTCGGTTTCTAAAATTTTCTGGTTCTTCTCCACCAGGAGATTGAATTCTTACATGGGTACAATCCAAAGCCCCAATGCATCTTGGGAATCTACTAATGTTGAAAAATCCCTGTCGAACAATACTTATTTCTTCATTGGGTAGTGATATATAGGTTTCATGCATATGTGCAATTGCCGGCCACTTTATTAATAACTCTGCTAGCTGTAGATTTGTCTACACCAGAAAAATCTCCAGTTGCTTGCAAAATGCATCCTGTTGCAAGAAACCTTAAAGTTAGGAGTACCATTTCTGAAGCTGATAAAGCATGATTCCTTTAAAACAAGAAATATATATGTATACTAATATGTTATAATGAATAATATCAAACTAATTTTACCTTTTGCTTTTCGAAGAGATCGCGGAGAAATAGATTCACTAATGTAAGCAACTGTGTTTTTGTTGCGAAATCTTTGCAAAAATTCATTGTCTGTCCATTTGGTAAAATGATCAGGACGTTCTCTGAATGTCCGTGGCATTCTAGGCAGCATTACAGCATTCACAAGACCCAAAAGTCTTCATCATCAGTTATAACTTCACCAAATTCAGTCATTTTTACCAAAATAAAAATTGTGCATGTGAGGTTAGAAAATCACTTGATCTATAGTTCGACTGATTGAACGGCCGAAATTGGGCGTTCACTTGAACTTCGGAATTGAACTTAGATCAGTGTGAAATACTGTTTATACAACAACTTTTTTACTTTGAACTGCTGTTCAACAATAAACTACAGTTCAAAGTGTTTATACAACCGGCCCTTAGCGTTTGAACTAATCAACAGTAGGCCCTGTGACAGTAAAGTAAATGTCTACACAACAATATAATTTCGCCACAGTGAACAGAGGCGGTTAGGGTAAGTAAGTTGATTTCTAACAAAATTTATACTAAAATATACTATAAAAAACCCCAATAACCATTATAGGTAATCACGAATAACCCTTCAAAACAGTTTTTAATATGACATTGAAAATGAAGGCCTAGTTCTATTGTGAAAATAGGTATAGCTCAAGTTATGATTAATTGTTAACTAATATTGACAATAGCTACAGGTTTGCAAGACTAAGTACTACTATTTACATTGGTAATAGGCGTCCCTGATAACAGATAAATACACTACAAACCGATCATACATACTTGAATCGTCAATGAATTACTGGTTCAACGTGGATCCTGCTACCTTTCTTGCGGAGCTTATCAGGTTAGTATAAATAAAAAAAGATCCCAAACCTTTAATTGACGGTTTCTCAATTTGAGTCGAACAACATCAACACGCAAATAGCTAAGTGTGGAGGATCGAGCGATTCCAGCCGTTCTTAGATGATAGGTCCTACGATGTACAGGTCTTCAGAATGTACGAACGATGTGTATCCCAAGCTAATTGTTACGTTAATTACCATTACGTTATACAGAGAAATTATCCAAACCAACATTAAAATGACGGACTGGTGAATGTTAAACTACGATAAGCAAAGTTACTAAATTAAGGTTTTTTTTTGACAGATAAAATAATGTAATTGAATTTAGATTGTGACAAATGAAGAAAAGAAAGAAAATGCTTACCCAAATGTTATAGCTTCGAGATAAGAGAAATTTTTTTACTCCAATTTACGAAAAAATGCCATACAACAAATTACTTTTAAACTTAATAGTAATCTAAACAGCCGAAGAGTAAATCCCATATACAATGAATTAATGTATAATTAACCACTCTAAAGCTTTTGGCAACTTTTCTTCTTTAACTTTAACAACAAAATAGCGAATGGTAACTAGGTCTTTTTGAGATTTCCCGGTGGGATAACCTTTATGATAGTTTTTGAATTAGAAATGTTTAAACTCAAGTGCCTTAGGATAGGCAACTCTAATTGTCAGAATGTAATTTTATAATGTATAATTATATAAATTATTGAGAGTCTTTTATTTAATGTAAAATCTTCAATTACAATTGTTAGTGGCATAACAGAAGCCGCGCATCCTAAAATACATAAAAAAAATGTTATGCATGAATAATCATTTACGTGACATTATGTTACATATACGATGTAATCCATAATACGATATATCAGATATTTTTCACTGTAGGGTATTTAAAGAAATTAATCTGTCAATTCACCATCCAAAAAAGTAAAATTTTTTCACCTATACGAGTGGAAATGAAGAAACCGAAAATCGACTACAGAAACAATACGAAAATTACAACTTAGAAAGGAACCAAACGTAAACATATAAAAGAAACCTACAAAAGTAACGCATGTGAAAATAAAGATATTGACACATGCTGTATTTAATTTAAAATAGTTATCTTATTTACTTATTAGTAATGCATGTGCTCCGTTTTATATAAAAAAAACGATTAATAGTTTACAATTCTACTATTTACAATATTTGACGAAATAATTAGTACAGAAAATGACTTCAATGGTTTGCGATGGCAAAGAAATTCAATTGGTCAATCTTTTTCCTGATGGTTCAAGCGATCAAATACAAATTCAATTGCGACTGATATGCTTTTGGCCAACACCATCGAGATACAGGAGATGGACCTGAGAGTTTTTGAAAACACGATGGACAAAGCGAAGACGATTTTTGCCAAATGCTACCAAAACATTTGCGAGTTGGTACTTGTACCAGCAAAATTAGGTCCAATAATAACAATGACTAAACTGAAGCAACTATATATATAATGTACCAGAAATGGGAGTAGATTGCGAAGGACAGACTATCAGTTGCGCATCAATTTCAGCCGTTAAAGTGATATAATCTAACGTACCCAATATTACTATTAAATTGGCCACAATGATTTAGAATACAGAACTTTGTCTCCTAGAGGACCAGTTATCTAGCAACTCCTTTAGCTGTATAAAGCACAACTGTCAATACCTGAAATAGTATAATAGGTGTTAAGAACGCTTCGTTCCGTCTCCAAATATTGTCTTCGCCCAATTAAATCCTTAACGCTTGTGATGCTTATACTGTTCTTCGATCGATGTGTTTTTAATTCTTTGGTTAGGTTAAGGAAGGGAAATTACATCCACGCTTTCTATGTACGAAACCTAATTATGACCAAATTTCTTTGATATATGTCTTTTTATAGCCCGTGGACGTCACTATGGCCCATCTGACTGTAATGTTACGTCAAAAATTGGAAATAATAGGCACAAAACTACAAATTTGTTTAAAAATATTTATAATGAAATTATTAAAATTAGTCATGTTTATACTAGGTGGTACAATTCATCAATGTTGCTCACCTTATCTCTGGAAATATTTCAGTTATTGCGTATAAAATCAACTAAACCAAAACGTCAAATCGATTATGAATTTGTATACCTGCTTTTGAACTCGTTTTCACAGTAATGCACAAATACCTACTGTAAAATGAGAAATGTAGAGTTATAGTCCATTTTAAATTATATATAACGTTCTGAAGAACGTTAAGCAATGACTTGCACGTCACGTTTGCTTTTAACACACATAGCAACCAATTATAAAAGGTAACGTCATGTTACCGATCTTAATGTACGCACAGTAAACTGATAAATACGACTTATCGGACGAAATAGTTATTTTTTTATCTAGTGTGCGAAATGCTACTTTGGTGAATTGAATTTTTTAACGAGCCGTAGCCGAGTTAAAAAATTAGTCGAGATCACCAAAGTAGTTTACGCACGTGTTACAAACAAAATTTTTTCTACAGCCATCAAAATATATATATATATATATATATATATATATATATATATATATCCCTTAAAATTGTTTTAAATAATTTTTTTCTTGGATTTTTGCTTGATTGAGGACCACAAAACACAATAATTTCATAGAGTTTATATGCAGTGTGCGAAATATGTATTTCGCACACGTTGTTATGGTAACGTAGGAAAATTAAAAAAACTGTCATTTCGCATATTGTTATTAATGCGCGAACCTGGTCATTTTTTGACGTTTGTAGAAAAAAATATATATAAGGAGGAAAAGGGGAATCGTTTGTAGTGAAAAAGGAAGGATTTGTAAATTTCTACAACTTTTACAGCATTAATTGAATTAATCTTCTTTCTGTTACATACGAGATTTTGTTACATACATTAATTTCTGTATTAAGCCGTTTTAAACACTGTCTATTGGTTTAGTAGTAGCAAATATAAATAAATATGGATTTTTGTCTTTATTTTATTACAAGCGCAAGTTACGCCATCTCCACTAGAAAAACTGTAGTAACAGGAAGATATTACAAACAGCCATAACTCAATTTTCAATTGCCAATGATAATATGGCTATTCAATTGTGGAAGTTGAAGTTAATCTGTCCAAGCTGTAAATCTTCAGAGAAGTTTCTTGTAAAATCAACGTTTTTCATACACGTCTTTCTGATAGATGTGTCAATTAGTCAATTAGAAGTAGATATTATCACTACTATTCTGACATAACGTTAAAGATTCAGCTAAACAAACGATATTACCATAATAATTTTGAAATACTACTGCAAGATCCAAGTGCGTTATATCACAAGGTTCAATGTTTGAAGGCGTTATACATTCAATTGCTAAGCCTGATATTATCTCTATAATGACGGTATTTAATTATATTACACATTCTGTTAACATGACCCAGAAAAACTAATAAAAAACATTGAACTAATGAATTCGTTTTTACACAGCTAAACAACAAGATTGAAGCAAAGGTTTTTACAAAGAAACTGGAAATGTTTGCAGTTTGTTAAATAAAACAATAAATAGGCGAATCACGATAAATCAACATGCACAATCATTAATTACATTACCAGTAATTACACCACAAAGGAAAATATTTCCCTTCTATTCAAATCTAATCAGTTAAAAGTTAATTGTTGCCCCAAAACAGTTTATTTTCCGAACAAAGTATGACTGATAAAAGCAATGCGTTCGGCCAACACTTCAAAACCATAACTTTTGCTTTTTGTCCACCAAGGCAACATGTTTTTCTGTTTATTCAATGATCTAAATTCATAAGGTATTGTTTTTGCAATCGACAATGAGCTTACGAAATTTGGTTTTTGTAACGTAATACAGTAATCATCCTTCTCACTTACTGCTACTAGTCCCACATAAGCTATATCGACCACTAAGTCTTATAGGGAATCTATCATGAAATCAAATGTTCAACCTACTCCCAAAAAGGATGCACGCACGCACGCACGCACGCATGCGCGCACTCACGCACACACACACACACACACACACACAAATCTGTTTTTATTTGGGCGAAAATGGATAAAGATTCAAATTACAACGAAACCATTAAGCCGACTTGAAAAAGTAGCGTTAGCACGAAACATTGCAAAAAGATAAAGTTGCTCCTTAATTTTATAGCGAGATGCCGAGGGTGTCTTGTTTACTGATTTTTAGATACAACTCAAACTCTTAATGCCAAAACACTTTTTGAAAACCGTATCATGAAGCCTACGAGAACATGTCAGAAGTACATAGACCTACAAAGAGAGTACAGTGTACCGCGAAATATTATCAAATATAGACGTTTGCAGTTGTTACATTCATGTACTACCTTGTTGACTTAAATTTCACGGCAAAATAGAAAATTTAGTACTTTCTTTTACTTTCGACTTACAGCCAAACGTCGATATTTATACACTTTCTTCAAGTTCCTATTATACTGATATATTTCGTCAACGATACGTATACATTGCGAAGTGCCGAATTCAGTGATGTTCTTAGAATTTTTCTAGGGAGTGGGGTTTTGACAAGTAACATAAACTTGCATTTCTTTATAGGGGAGTTATAGTTGGCTTGGCAATATTTTTTTATCAACAAGACGGTACTCCAGCCCATAATGCTTTGGTAGTGAGGAATTACTTAGAAAACCGTTTCTCAAATCGTTGGATTGCAACATTCGGTTCGGTGTTATGATGCTTTTCATAAATTACGCTTTTCAGGAAACGTCATACGAAGAAATCCAGTATTGACAGATTTGGAGATCGTAGCGGCCATAACACCGAACCAAATGTTGCTGCCAACACATTTAGGGCTGGACCACCGTCTTGTTGAAAAAATATTTGGAAGATGTTTTTGAATGGGATACCCTGTGCACTACTCTTTTAATTACAGACGTGGAGCATCCATTGTGAATTATTTGCTAATCAAGAATGGGAATGGGAATCAAACCTTTGTCACTAGTAAATATATTGACTTATATCATTAACAACTGTTTTAAAAAAAAATTATCGTTTGTGTCGACTGGCCTTTGCTAATATTCTTTCCTAATTTAGTATTGTTGCTTTAATTTACATGTTTGCAAAGCACGATTGTCTTGACTGTCTTTTCTATATAGCCTTAGTTTTAGTTTCCATCAAATTATTTAGTGTTCAGTGATTTGTTGCCAATGTCAAACATATAATACCGTTGTATTTAAAAATTGTGAGAAAAACGCAAAAAACCATCTGCATTGCGAAGTAAATAAGAACTAGTTTAAAGGGCAATTAATAGAGGTGAGAAGAGTTTTTTATGAGATTAAGTTTGTCAGTTGTGGTTATAGTGATCTCAAGTTTTTAAAAATAATTTTACACTAAAGAGCCTTAAATAAAAGATATTTAAAAAATTTCGAGAAATTTAGTACGAATACATGTATCGTACCTTAACTTGACACCTTTTTGTTGATAAGCTTGATTTTTCAATTTAACCCATTAGTGCATAACGTTGGTTTTATCGGACGCCGCCATTTTTGCTGATATTACAGATTCCTGCCAAATATTTCATGGCAGTGTAATGTCAGAGGCTTGTTGAACTGTCAGTGAACACAAATGACAATAAACAGTAATATACAAACGATTAAACAATCAGTCTTAAATTTTTAAAAAGTAATGGATCCGAGTTTATCAACACCAGACACGGCGGGTAAGTTTGTTATATTTTCACTTGTTTTTGTTGGAATTTTTATTTGCAATTTTGCATACAGTAAGGTCATACAGTAAGAAGTTGTGCTATTATTACGCGAAATTTTTAATTTTTTGTTTTTGTAGAGATTAGCTAATTTATTTTTGGTGTTCGTTTTATCGAACATTATGCGTTATGAACACATTTTCTTTAAAAATAAAAAATACATTAGAGGTTATCGGGAATACAGTAAAATATGAATTTTATCATTTTCGATTATCACTTGCCGAACTAATCGAAGAACTTGATGTTGAAAGCGGCAGCATATACAATCACGTGGCCGCAAGATGGCCAAGATACCGATATCGATAGTGACTTTTCCGATGATGATCATGTAGGAAAACGTCAATCACCTAGGAACTGGAATATTGAGAGCAATGAGTGAGTTTGTACCTAACAGGATCGATCTTTCTGCCGATGATGTTGCTGTTGACAAGGAATTTGCAACCAGAGAGGAATACGATTCCGAGGACGAAATACCCCTTGCAGATTTGATTGTAAACTCCAATAATGTTCCCAACAATCCTCCACCGTCAAAAAAAAACAAAAAGAGCAGTTTGGAAGAAGCAGGAGCCGCAATTCAATATACAACAGATTTGTGATGTAAAACCCACCAGCTGAAGTGTACGAAAAAGCTACTCCGGTAGAGTTTTTAATCTATTCTTGGACGAAGATGTCATTGTAAATATACTGGAACAGAGCAATTTGTGCGCTTCTCAAAAAAACTTAGAATTAAATTTAACTCGAGATGAGTTGTTTGTTGTGTTTGGAGGGCTTCTAATTTCTGGTTATGGGAAATATCCCAACAAGCGTATGTACTGGTCAAATGAGAACGATGTGCCAAAAAAATTGGCAGAAAGTATTATGCTAAATCGATTTGAAATGATTTTGAAACACTTGCATTTCAATGATAACACACAAATCGATCCTAAGAAGAGACTTTATAAATTACAACCCCTAATTGATCAGCTAAACAAAAATTTTAAAAAGTATGGTGATTTGGAGGAATATCTAAGCGTAGATGAAAGCATGATTCCATATTATGGAAAGCACTACGCAAAACAATTTATTAAGGGCAAGTCCGTCCGCTTTTGATACAAAAATTGGGCTCTGTGTTCTAATAACGGTTATTTGCTTTCATTTGACATCTATACTGGAAAAAAGAAAAATGATGATAACAGATCCGAATTGTTTGGCTTGGGAGGCACTATAGTAATAAATCTGATTGAAATGGCTCAAATGCCTCAACATCATGGTTATAAGACCTTTATGGATAATTACTTCACTTCAATCAAACTTTTGAAACATCTCGCTACCCTAGGTTACTGTGCTACAGGCACTGTTAGAGAAAATAGATTAGAAGATTTCCCATTACGTAAGCAACAAAACAAATTTAAAAAGGAGAAACGTGGTGCTTACGACTTTTCCAGTAACGAGGAAGTAATCGTATTTCTATGGAATGACAACAAAACTGTCACTGCAGCTTCCAATTTTGAAAGCACTGAAATCAGAAGTACCTCGCGATATTGCAGAACAGCAAAATCAAAAATCGCAGTACCTGAACCAAAGATATTTGTTAACTATAACAAAGGCATGGGAGGGGTTGATAAAATGGATGGAGTGGTTGCAAATTATAGAACACGGATGAGACAACGTAAGTGGTGGTAGCCCATATTCGCCTACTTGTTTGACGTTTCGGTGGTTAACGCATGGTTACTTATGCGAAAAATTCATCAGTCACATGAAAATTCCAGTTGCTTATTGTCATTCAGAAGATATTTGGCATTAGCTTTTTTAAAAACTTATGGAACAAAATCCAGAAAAGGCAAAACTACAAGTGCACCTACACGTGACGTTCGGTACGATAAGATGAACCATCTTCCCGAATATTCAGAAAAGGAAAGAGGCTGTGCTGAATGTGGCAAAAACGCTAAATTTACTTGTATTAAGTGCCAGAGAGCCTTACATCCTAAAACTTGTTTTTTGAAGTACCATTCCGTTTAGTTAGACACTTTGAGTTACTTTTATGTTTTTTGTGCTAAAAGGTTATGTTCTACATAGTATTCGATAAAATGAACCTGCTGTATTTTGTTTATTAATTAAAAAAAATTTTTTTTTTCACTTAAAATGTATTTCATTGGACCTGTACTTACCTATTCTAGCATCAAAACAAATAAAATATTAATTGCATAACCTTATGCACTAATGGGTCAATGTATTTATAACGCACGCTACAAACATGATTTAAAGCTTTTTCTCATATGCATTTTTATTTTGACATTTCTCCAAAGCTCAGCGATAATCTGTTTCCAAGACATGGCCTCTCATTGATTTTGAGATAGATATTCTTTATAATAAAGCGTGAATATTGTCATATGTGGTGTGATAATTTGAAAATAATTTGTGTAAAAAAAAAGGTTAATTTTGTGCTTCCGTTAAACAAATTGTGGTAATAATCATTTATTTGGTATTGCAACGATTAGTTAGATTGCTACTCACAAAGTGGAACATCCAAAATTCACTTACACACACTTGCAATATATTTTCGTCAATTTATTGTACATTATTCGTTAACGTAGAAACCCTCAATTAACTAGTTCTTAAACAAACGTAAACAATGTAATCAGTAGAAACAATAAGCATTAAACACAGCACGTGTTGAAATGCAGTATAAAGTAAGATTATTTGCCATGTAAACCAACTTGATAAAGTCAGTAGGTAGAAATGCGTGCTGGTTTGCATTTTACAAATTAAAATCAGTACTATTAAAACAATCGGTTTAGATATATGGACTTAGAATACTTAGATAAATATTATCTGTAAGTAAAAAAAAGATAATTATGCTCCCTAAGGGTCTTTAACCTTTGTAGCTACATATGTGTCGCTAAAATTTACTTATCGTAGTTTCAGCCGAGTGCCATATTTCGTAAAAGCGTGTGGGCTATATCTCACTCCACAACACAAAGGCTGTAACCTTTATGTGTATGCATATCTAACATTTCTTTTATCCAAGGTTTGATACCCTCTAAATACGAGGCATATTCAAAAAGTAAGGGCAGTTTGCTTATATTTAAATATTGGCGCGTCGGAATACAGTTCAACTCATGTAGCGTTATTACGAAGCTATAGCGGTTTTTGTTTGGGTTCTGTAGTCGTATTATCCGCGATAATCGTTGTTCCCGCCAGATGTGAAGTGCGCGCTGCAATAAAATGTTTGTTCGCAAAAGGATAGTCAGCTGCTGAATTTCATCGTGAGTTTATGAACTTACAGTAATGAGGGAAGAAAAGGTATGGTGTCGGGTTTTCAAAAAGATATGAACAAATGTGCATGGCGAAGACGCACCACTGCTGTTTACAACATTGAGACGGGAAAGCACGGATACCACAAATTATGAAATTATCTGCAAAGTGGGTAACAAGAATTCTCACTATCTAGCATAAAGGGAAAATAATGTACACAAGCGTTTTTGGACGGCTACCGACGAGATGAAGCTTTTTTTTCCCACATTGTTACCGAAACCGAAAAAGCTTAATCAAACTCCGTGCACAAGTCGAAAAATGATGGCTACGGTTTTTTGGGACTTAAAAAGGTGTTATTTTGGGCGATTTTATGACGTGGGCCAACAATTACAGCTGACGTGCACAGAAACGCTCAACAAGCTGAGGCGTGCGATCCAAAACAGACGATCTGTCATCCGACGTAATCCTCCTCCATGACAACGCGCTTCCTCACACCGTTGCTAAAACCAAGGAGAAAATTCATGATTTTCATGGGTTAACTCTTATCGCAACTGTCCAACGAGTGTTACAAATGGGCATATATCGATTATTATTTAATTTTTGACAAAATGCCTATGGTTTCCATGGAAATATAATTGAGTTTTGTCAAAAGTAAACTTGATCTACTCAATATATTGTATATAAAACTTACGTAACAAATGTATAATGGACTCGTGGTTACTTGATGCATCATGTATATAATATTTTCATAATTGATTAAATATTTATCAGAATAATTAGTTTGAGAGTTACTTGTTAAGGCTGTTATGAAATGCAATTAGTATGAAATTTAGTAATCAAGTCATTTGGCAGTTCGATAATGTTATCTTAGTGATTACACTTATGGATTATGAGTAATTTGCTATTAGTGGTGAATTTGAATATCTATTTGTAATTGTATTTTCAAGAATTTGGATTTTATTCAAAGAATAAGTAGTTAATGTTATCGAAGTGTTAAATAATTACTGAATTTATTTAGTATCCTTTTGTGTATATATATATATATATATATATATATATATATATATATATATATATAGATAATATATATATATATATATATATATAATATATATATATATAACGCATCAAGGACAAAGGCAATGAAAGGCTATAAATGTTTGTAATCGATTCTGTCACTGCTATTATTATCTGTAAGAACTGCAATAAATAGTTTTCTTATCCATAATGTGCTTAATTTGTAAATATATTCCCCATGACAACGCTTCCTACACGACAGTAATGAAAGTATCTAAAGAAGGTTCCATCGGAGAAAATTCATGCGTTACTAAAAATACTTGCCCGGATAAGAGTTAAAGACGCTGGTGCAGCGCTACGAATAATTCTTGAAGGTGAACGGCGATGATTATGGTAAAGAAGTGGAATAGGTTTGTAGGTAACTACATGTGCTAATAAAACCTATTTCTTATAAATATAATCTTTGTATGACCAAACAGCCCTTAGTTTCGGAACATGCCTCGTAGTTGCTTCCATATAAGTCGAATAAGTGCCTTTACATTTTATCTCGTAGTCTTGTTTGCACGTATACTCCATACTTTGTAAACAGATTATCGAATCTTGGCACTCATCTACATGGAACTAATGGTTACTTTTCTGTTACGTCAAATTGTGTATCGTTATTCATAGAGTACTATTCTGGCAACAAAAGTGTTGCATTCAGCACATAAATTTTCGTATCATGTTGCCAAAGACCTACGTAAATGAAAGCGTCAGTCCCGATTTGAGAATCTGTTCATGAAAATTGAGGCAAAACAGCAGTGCGTGACCTCATAATGTATTTCAAACTCAGAATAAAATATTGCTTGAGTATTTGTCTACATGAATAGACTTTAATTATCCGTATCATTAAACGACAAACAACATTAAAATTTACTGCTTTGTGCTCAAAGAAAAAATTTCCCACATGTGAGATTATCATAGAAAGTTTAGATTAGCTTTGCACTTTTCTTGACAAGGTGTGATACTTTGAGAGTAATCGATTTTAAACAAGCGCCATAAGATTGATAAAGTTATGAAAATGGTGATACAGTTTAAGATATCTTTGCTTATAAAAAATGTAAATTTAACACAAAAATCAAGGAAATACAATAGTTGAAGTGTTTAAATTACAAAGCCTGGTTGGAATGTATTAATTATTTTTCAATTTTAGATTCGAAAACATTGTGTGATGAGGAAAAAGCGTTTTTAATCCTCGATGCATAATTTTATTTTAATCAAATAGTGGCTTAAACTGATTAATAAAAACGGCGGTAGCTATGTGCGTGCTGTATAAACAAACAAAGAAATTTTTAATGTGTAAATAAGATCAATCTGTTGAATAACGAAATAAGCAAGTTTGAACTTCAACCCTTTGTACAGTCTAGACTGTTAGTAAAGCGCCATTAGTGAAACGTGTTCAAGGGACACAAAGTATTATAAAGACAATAAAGGCGAGTATCCAATATATTACACCGGTAGAACAGCTTTACTTTTAATCGCAGTTACAATTTACCGTAAACGAGTAAGAAATGTTAACAATATTCTTTATTCGTTAATCGAATCGAAATTTCTACCACAAATTAGGTCAGTTTAAATACTCTTTCCTAATTTAATATCGCGGTACTATCTACTTCAATTTGCATTAAACGTTAAATATAGGAGTGACAAAAATTATTATTAATTTTAGTAAATACATAAATAAAAAATTAACTCGAGTAGGATTTGAACCTACGACCTGTACTTTACTAGAGTACCGCACTAACCAACTGCGTTATCGAAGTTCAAGCCCCAATAGATGTAAATTTTGTCTTTATGTACGTATGACTGTAGTAAATTATAAATTTAATGAGATAACAATCAAATTACTTATATTAATGGAATGTGAACCTGCAATATCGCAAGGATTCACAAATACCAAAACCACTTGACTAATATTAAATTATTATAAGTTTTTGTTATGAACAAATAAGTTCAAAATAAACATGTAATTAAAAATTATTATTAATTTTAGTAAATACATAAATAAAAAATTAACTCGTAGATTTGAACCTACGACCTGTACCTTGCTAGAGTAGTTAACAACTGCGCTATCGATATAAGCAATGGATGTAAATTTTGTCTGTATGTATGTGCAACGTACATCAGGTATATATACATAAAGACAAAATTTACATCGATTGGGGCTTGTGCTTCGATAGCGCAGTTGGTTAGTACAGGTCGTAGGTTCAAATCTTAATTTTAATTTAAAATGGTACAATAGTCTGTACAGGTAGCAGCAAAACCGTAGTTAGTATTAGAACAGCGAGCTCTGTTGCAAAGTAAGCTGAACTTCTCCTTGGGACTGTTATTTTTTTTTTCAACTCATTTATTTTTTCTGTAAAAAATATCAACAATAAAGGTTTATAATAATAATAATAATATTAATATTTCAAATGTTGTATGTAGGAGTTACAGAAAGAAATTCTGTGCCTTGTTGTTTCCGATTATTGAACTTGCCTTCTACTGGGGTTATTTGAAGTTTTCATAGGCGGACACCTCCGGTCCACCCTCTTTTGGGGACTTTTTGAAAAGTACTTAGCCACCACGGAGGTATTGTGGTGTATCGATTGTCAGAAGTGACATTTTTACTGGTCCATTGAACATGATCAGTGTTTACTGGTAGTGCTATTCCTCATTTTTGGATTATAATACATAAATAAAAAATTAACTCGAGTAGGATTTGAACCTACGACCTGTACTTTACTAGAGTACCGCACTAACCAACTGCGTTATCGAAGTTCAAGCCCCAATAGATGTAAATTTTGTCTTTATGTACGTATGACTGTAGTAAATTATAAATTTAATGAGATAACAATCAAATTACTTATATTAATGGAATGTGAACCTGCAATATCGCAAGGATTCACAAATACCAAAACCACTTGACTAATATTAAATTATTATAAGTTTTGTTATGAACAAATAAGTTCAAAATAAACATGTAATTAAAAATTATTATTAATTTTAGTAAATACATAAATAAAAAATTAACTCGAGTAGGATTTGAACCTACGACCTGTACCTTGCTAGAGTACCGCGCTAACCAACTGCGCTATCGCAGTATAAGCCCCAATGGATGTAAATTTTGTCTGTATGTATGTGCAACGTACATCAGGTATATATACATAAAGACAAAATTTACATCGATTGGGGCTTGTGCTTCGATAGCGCAGTTGGTTAGTACAGGTCGTAGGTTCAAATCCTACTCGAGTTAACTTTTTATTTATGTATTTACTAAAATTAATAATAATGTTTAATTACATATTTATTTTGAACATATTTGTTCATAGAAAAACTTATAATAATAAGAGTAACAAATTTATTGCTTAACGTCGCAGACACAAACATTGACATCCTTTATATACAATATCATCCCTATATTCAGCTATTATATTTAATCTATGTACACTTCTGTTCACTGAAAAAGCATACAAGCCTTGAGAGCGAATTTGGTTTTTGTGAGCTTTGCAAATTTTCTCTAGATCTGTTTTCATGGTTGCTGTTCAAATGAATGTCAAAATATTTGGTGGTTGGATGAAAATGTCATTGGCAATGACATTAAAGAACGAAATACATAACTGAAATCTGAATGTCAACACATTTTGATGGTTGGATAACAATGGTATTGATAGTACCGTTAAGTAACGAGATACACAACTTAAATCTAAGTGTATGCAGTTTACGTGAACAGAAGTGTGTACATATAACGTATAGATTCAATGGTTGAGTTCTAATATAGCCTATTTACTGTATCAATAGGTTTAATGGATATAAAAAAAAAGCAAATGAAATCTACTTTCAGCACGCGACCATTGACTCATTTTAATATTGTATGGAAACATAAGGTACCTTTATAAATGTATGTACGTATATATATATATATATATATATATATATATATATATATATATATATATATATATATATATATATACAGGGTCCCCATAATAGGCTACCCATTTTAATATTTACATTAAAATTTTTTTAGTTAACAAAACAAACTATTTATTGTACTAAATTACAGCTAACTCTTTGGGATTTATGACAACTTATAAATATTTGGCTAATTTAATTCTAACTTTTAAAAATCACGTCTTCTAAATGACATCCACCAACTTCAACACATTTTTCAATATTAGATAAAAAGTGGTTCATTACACGGCGTAGCAAAGCTTCGTCTATTCCTTCAACTTCTTCACGAATTTTGACTTTGAGTTCCTCGATTGTACCTGGACGACTCACATACACTTTGGCTTTCAAATATCCCCACAGGAAAAAATCGGGTGCCGTTAAGTCGGGGGACCTCGAAGACCAAGGCAAATCTCCGAATCGAGAAATGAGTCGGCCATTAAACATTTCTCGCAGAACACTCATTGAGTTTCTGGCGGTATGAGCTGTTGCCCCATCTTGTTGGAATAGTAAGGCATTGTTTAGTAATCCTTGTCTATTTAATTCTGGAATGAGGAATGTCTCTAGCATGTTTACGTAGCGCTCGGATGTTACTGTTACAGCGCGGTTATTTTCATCCTCAAAAAAATATGGAACAATAATACCAAAAGATCCTACTCCACACCACACAACAACTTTTGGATTATGGAGGTTCTGTGCAAAGATTTCACGAGGATTTTCATTTGACCAGTATCTAAAATTCTGTTTATTAACCATGCCGTTCAAATAAAAATTTGCTTCGACGCTCATTAGGAGACTGTGAATTGCTCCTTGATGTAAATCCAAAAACTCTTGACAAAATGCTAACCTTGCTTCTTTATCTTGATTGCTAAGGTGCTGTGCCATTTGGTATTTATAGGAATAAAATTTTAAATCCCTTTGAAGAATTCGATCTAAGCTTCCCTTTGACATTCCTAGGATAAGGGTTTGTCGATTAGCAGACCTTTTAGGACTTCTCGTAAATGCAATTCTAACTCTTCAATATTTTCTGGTGTACGAACTGTTCTTCGACGTCCAGGCTTCTTCAAATTTTATACAGAACCATTTTCACGCCAATGACGAACCCATAATTTAACAGTTTTACGATTTGGCAGTGACCCTATTGTTGTTATTAAACTGACGCCGGAATGCACGCCTAATCAAATTGCTTCTATTCACAACTTGTTGAGTAATCCATGAAAGTTCAAACGGATGTTGAAATAATATCTCAAAGCACAAAAATTAAATAATTATTGATGAAAACTAACAAACTTCTCGTAGTAAAATGACGTTACACGAAATTATTAATTTATAACTTATTTGTGACAGGCGCCTACCTGTTTAATAATTAACTTAAATCCCAAAGACTACAGAAGATAATCCCACAGAGAACCACTTATTTAGTTATCTCGTAGGGAATTTATTAATAAAATAAAATGGGTAGTCGATTATGGGGAACCCAGTATATCCCAAGGCAAGGGTGGTATAACAATGTTTCAATCACCTTGAACTACAATTGGTATCTTGACAAACCAAATTATTGAATGATATCTAGTTGTTTTCTATAAAACATTCAATAAATTTCACAAGTTCTACAAAATAGATATGTACCTACTTTCAAATCACTTTTATATTGTATTTTGGTTTTGTTGCGTTAGGAGCCGCATGCACACGTAAATCCTTATCAAACTATTACAACTTTATTTACTGTAATTAACTAAGTAATATTCTCCATTGTAAATAACATAAATATTTTTTGTGTTATTGTTACTGAACTTGTTCTATATACTTACTGAGAGTTACTTTTAAAAAACGCTTTAGCTTACTAGTATATGTGCTAATACCTATTCTTCTTTGTTCTCTGATATGTTAATCAGTAGTAATAATCTTTGGTATGAATGAAGCAGGGTTAAAGTTTGCACACTTAAACGTTAGGTCATTACTTAACTGTTTCGTGTCTGTCTTTGATTTAATTGCAAGTAATAACATCGCTATCCTAGCAATTAGTGAATCCTGGTTACATTCAGGGATTGATAGTACTATTATTTCAATACCAAAGTATAACGTAGTACGAAAAGATAGGATGGGATTGCGTGGAGGTGGTCTGATTATTTATATAATTGACTCATTTCAGTTTAAATTCCTAGAAGTACAGTTTAATATTGAGCAGTGTTGGATATATTTCACCGATTTATTCATTGATGAATTGCAAAGTACATTATCTAGTTTAAAACCTTGTTATGACGAAATAATTTTAGTAGGAGATTTCAACATAAACTTACTTAATCTGCATAATGCTTCTAGTACTGCACTTTTGGATATGGCGGACTCATTTGCCTTAACACAAGTCAGTGATAAGCCAACTAGAATCACCCAAACAACTGCAACCCTTCTAGATTTGGTTTTCATTTCCAACACGCAACTGGTTAGCTTGATGTTACAATATTTCTGATCATGACTGTATCATGTGATAGATCTAAACCACAGAACAGTACTTTTCGTACCTACACACAATACAAGAATATAGATTCTCAATCATTTATGATAGACCTTTTGGAACTACCATTACCTGAGTTATATTATGTGCCTGGTACTAATGACAAGGTAGGTGTTTTCACCACTAGTCTGACATCCTTGGTAGATAACCATTCTCCTTCAATATGTCGACGTTTTACAAAGAAACCTACGCCTTTGTTGACTGTTACGATACGTAAGGTGATAGCGCTAAGAGATGCCGCTTTCAAAGGTATAGTCAGAGCAAGAGGCAAGATCGTAGATTTTATTATAATAATTTACAGTAACTTAACATTTAAAGCTGTAAATCGCGAAAAAAAGTTTTTTTAATGCAACTTAACGGGATCAGGGAAATCAATGTGGCACATGATAAGGTCCTATTTTATAAACAAGTACAAGTCAGATAGATTACCAAAGTTTATAAAAGATCTAAATTACATTAATCAATTTTTCGTTGCTTCTATCCAAGCCATACTTCGTTCCTAGTGCCGATTTAATAAATTTTTATCGTACACATAGCCTTCCTGTTAATAATTGACTTTCCTTTTCGGTAACTCCTGATCTGGATATTTTTACCGTCATAAATTCTGCAGCAGAGGATTGTGATGGCTTAAATATATACATGTTGAAACTTAGTTGTCCTTACATTATTCCATTTCTGGTTAATATTGTCAACACTTGCTTGCTCGACGGTGTTTATCCAACTTTATGGAAACAAGCTATTGTGCATCAACTACCTAAAATTTTTATGACGTTAGACGTAAACACTTACGACCTATCGGTATATTGTGCGTGTGCAAAGTTGTTCGAAAAAATAATTCACAAGCAGTTGCGCGAGTTCGTGGAAGTAAATAAAATATATCCTACAAGGCAATCAGGGTTTTGAAGGGGCTATAGTGTATCTCCTTTTCTTTGAATCAAAAGGACTCTCCTTGATGTTACTATAATTTGACTCAGGCTAGCTCAATCGGATTTTAAATTAATTAAAAGGGCGTGGTTCGTTTACTTCTGCCGGGGTTGATCACAGTACACACTGAATTATAGTTATAGAAGGGTTTGAAATTTATATTACCTATTCCTTTTTTACAGGCTAAGAAATTCACACTTCATCCACTAAACAATTTTACAACACTAAACAAACTATTTACAATAATAACGGAACAAAAATCTTTAGATGTGCGCCTTGTCTGGGTTATTCTAGACTCTGGTTACTTGTTCCTGAGACGTTTCTGTGCAAATAGAATTAATATTACTTTCAGTTAACCTATTCGGGGCTCGTATAACGACTTTTTAAGACGGGCCCTGTAAACAGAAGTGACCCGGGTGTATATGTACAGTTACTTTAACAGTATCGTAATGTTTCGTAATCCGATAATTGCGGAATGCTCGCGCTTGCTCGCTACAAGGTCGAGTAGAAAATCGATACTTTAAAGTATAGTTTATGCGCATACGATTGTTACATTCTAATGGGATAGATGTTGGTCTGCTTTTATACAGAATGAATGCAATTTTCTACCTCTAATTTTTATGAAATGGACTTATATTTCCTTTCATAAAATATAACTTTTACGGCTTAGTATCTACAAACGAAGATTTAAAGAAACTAACTAATTTTTACAGGGTTTTCTTAGCTAATTGTTTACGCTAACTATATACAGGAGAATCCTAATTATGATGCATTAAAATCTAGTCTAATTACATTTAGTAATTAGCGGAAATTGTGTTAAAAAAAAAAAGGTGACATTTGCGAGTTATTAGACTCTTTGTAATGAAATGAACACTTTCGTATTATATTCTGGGTTCGGGCGGCGGGCACGCTTAGTAACTCCTTGTTCTTCTGGGATCGATTGCGTGTTTTCAGGTACGGGATAAGCTAACTTGTTTTACAGGCACGGTGAGGCTTGCGTAAGGGTTTTTAATTCAAGTATGGGTTATCGTGATAAGCGATCCGGACGGATGCGGGTTCAGAACTTCGTTAGAGAAGTATACTGGGTGCCTCGCTGTGGGCGAGCTGGTATTAAAGCTGGTTACGGGACTTCTATTAAAAAGTGTTGTTAGAAAACTAACTAGAAGCGGTTTCTCACGTTTGGTGAGATTAAATATAAAACTCCCGGGCGTAAACGCAAAGCGGCTTTATAGAGCGGGGGTCACAATGTGATCTACAAGTGGCGTCTGGCAATAATACTGGTGTTTCACTTATATTGCTTTGTGGCTGGCGTATTGGTGATAGATAGTGTAATAGATGTTAGGTGAAGGATCATTTACAAGAATCTGGGACCAACCCGTTACGATGTGTAAATGAGATCTCTGGGGGTTGGTAGAATTAAGGCGAAAACGTTTCTCTCCAAAAGAATAAATGAAAGATGACTACGGGCGTTCAGCCTCGCGTGACATCGTTTAATCGGCGTATTGTGTAATATTGTGCAGTAAAAACTCAAGTGCCTTTAACCTCAAATTACAAAGAACACCAACTCGGTTATATGGAGATGATTTTCTGGTGGCGTTGTCGAGGTATCTCGACAAATAATGCGCAACGGTAAAAGATGATTATTATGACAAACTCAGAGATCGACAGTTCGGCGGAACAAAGTAACGCGACTAAGCGCAACAGACGCGTGGTCTGGATACTCTTTCTTCGGTGGAGCGTCGCAGTTTTATTGCGGATCCGCGGAAGGCGGGTACGTCTTCTTGTGGTTGAGATCGCGCTGCGATTGTTTCTTGAACACGGGGGGGGGGGGGGTGAGCTCTTATGTATAAAAACTTTCGAAGTTTTTGAAATTATCGTCGAAGGGGATATAAAATTCATTATTTGATGATTTCTGCAAAATTTAATTGAAACAGGGTAAATAGCAAATAATTAATTCGAAAAAATTTGGTAAAGGCGGCTGAATCTTTACAATAGTACTGAAACTGCATTAACTACTCTACTTGACGATATAGTCCAAGGTATCGATAATAATATGTTAACTCTAGTAGTGTATATCGATTTTTCTAAAGCTTAAATCATGCCATGTTAATAGCCTTGCTTAAATTCATTGGTTTGGATGAAACGACAATAAGCCTTTTTGCTGATTACCTCAAAGGTAGATCCCAAAGAGTTAAGCTAAATAACCACTTATCTGATGCTGTAGATCTCCATTCAGGCGTACCACAAGGTTCAGTATTAGGCCCATTATTATATGCTATTTATATATCCCAATTAAATTCTGTCTTTGAATATTGCTTATACCATTTCTACGTTGACGATACGCAGCTTTACATTTCGTGTTCCTTAGAAACAGCTCATTATGCTTGCGTTCAGTTGAACACTGATTTAAATAGTTTGTATCAATTTTCTTGTGAACACTGCTTAGAAATTAACCCCTCTAAATCAAGAATTTTTGAAATTAAATCTACGTATAGTGATTAACTACAAAGAACAAGGTTTGGAAAACTCTGTTAACTGTTTGGGAGTTATTCTGGATACGAAGTTAAAATTCAATAGCCATGTCAACTAATGCTTACGAAAAACATACTCTTAATTAAAAACTATACACAGCCATCGGCAGTACCTTGGCAATACGGTAGAGCAAAATGCCTGCGAGGCTTTGGTATTGTCACATTTTAACCATGGTAGTGTTATGTACGCCTGCTTTCTTGATTTCGTTAATAAACGAAAGATACAAAAAATTCAAAATTCTTGTATGCGTCTTATATTTGGAATTCGCAAATACCAACCTGTTTCTCACAAACTAATTGAATTGAGGTGGTTAAATATGGGCAATAGGCGTTTGCTTAGATCGAAATGTTTTTACCATAATATTATACACACGCAAAAACCACCTTATCTTTAAAACCACCTTATCTCTACAACAAAATCAAATTCAGATCTGATATGCATATTATTAATGTAAGATTTAAAATCACCCTTACTCCACCAGTTCATGGTAAATAACTTTATAAAAAGGGTTATTCGTATCAGACTACTTTGGTCTATAACTCAGTTCCGGGGCCGTTTAAAGCATTACCTGTAAATCTGCTTAGAGCCCAATATAAAAGATTATTACTGAACAGTCAATAAATGTTTTCAGTGCTTAGTGACTCTTTCGATTTTCTTCTGTGTTTTTTTCTGTTATTATGCTTAATTTTAATTTAAAATGGTACAATAGTCTGTACAGGTAGCAGCAAAACCGTAGTTAGTATTAGAACAGCGAGCTCTGTTGCAAAGTAAGCTGAACTTCTCCTTGGGACTGTTATTTTTTTTTTCAACTCATTTATTTTTTCTGTAAAAAATATCAACAATAAAGGTTTATAATAATAATAATAATATTTCAAATGTTATATGTAGGAGTTGCAGGAGGAAATTCTGTGTCTCGTTGTTTTCAATTACTGAAGTTATCTTTTACCGGGGTTATTTGAAGTTTTCATAGGCGGACACCTCCGGTCCACCCTCTTTTGGGGACTTTTTGAAGAGTACTTAGCAACCACGGAGATATTGTGGTGTATCGATTGTCAGAAGTGACATTTTACTGGTCCATTAAAGAGTATCAGTGTTTAATGGTAGTGCCATTCTTCATTTTGGATTATAATCGCATTTTTTGCGGAGTTTTTTATAACATAAGATCAGTATATTCAATAACTATATTCCAGCACACAGCTACCCCAACAAATGAAAGAAATTTCTGTATATAAAATTTAGCCTTAACAAAATTTTTGTACGTAAAAGACAAAAACGTTTCGTAAATAAACTAATGTGAAGATATGCTAAACCAGGTGATACAGTTATTTAATCATTTGGTTTTGGCTTAAATATTTTCTTCACTACATTTGTGATGATATAAATTCACAATTAAACGGTTCATTGAAAGTTGTCGATGTCGCGTTAGTATTGTGGAAGCGGTATTAGGCGAAATTCAGAAAAGGTTAACTTCCACCTATCCGTCACCTAGAGGGTCAATTACACGAAATTTACCTATACTGCAGTACAGCGGAAAGAGCGAGACGTGGACATTTGTAAAAATTAAGGTAATTATTATGTTGAATTTAGTACAAATTTTATCGATAAGTGCGCCTCTATATTTTCCCTTCAAACTAAAATAGGTCACGATTTGATCAGTGACGGTTCGTTACCTTTTATAAATTCTGAGTTGAATGTTAATTCATTTTTATTATATCATTAATTTATACTTCGCTTTAAGGTTCACTTAATAGTTTTGAATGTTCACTTACAAACTTATTTTGAACTTGAATATACGATGTTATATTCATACTACATTTTAATTTATTTTCAACCACTATCAGTGGCGTATCTTAATTGTTAAGTACCTCAATTTCTGTTACATATTCACATATGAATATTATTTACTAATTTAATGAATAATAAAATAATGCTGAATTCAGACTAATAAGAACAAAAAAATGTGACCAATCAAAATGACGTATAAAGTTTCAAATAAAGTGTTTGAAAATTACAACACAATAAAAATCAGGAGCTACATGCAAAATGACGTATGTTTCAATAAATCACAAATCATTCCTTTGAATGATAAGGTATTAAATAACATTGCTCCCTTAATCCACCATACTTTTAATATTTATAAAGGGAGATTCGTGTTTAGCGTGATACTAATTCTATTATTTCCGTTAAGGAGATATTAATTCAGTTGATGGGCCTATTTACACAGTTTTGCTTTTTGAGGGTGACTTTTGAGAAGCGGATTCTGTTTTCGTCATCAGGCTTAGTCCTGAAAAGGACGGTTTTCGCACTTGAGTCGATTTCATGTGATATGATTTTTTCCCAAGTACTTGACTACTCTCAGATTTGAACTTTGGTACTTTCACTTACTAGTCTGACACCTTTACCACTGAACCACTGAGTAATCAAATACATATTTTTCAAAACCCATATATACATATTAAACTTTTTCGTGGTTGCGCAGTAGTTTACTGCGCATGTTGCGCCGTAAAATATTGCGCAGGCGTATTGCGCTTAAGCTCTGGAATCCATCCATGTCTGCTAGTGTGATGTATGTGGCTTCCTTGATTTTCCGGCGAGTTGTATTCTCGTCCTTTGCCACTATCTCTATGTTATCCCATTGAACACGGTGGTCTTAGTTGCGGACGACGTTGTTAGGTTCTTGTGTTCTCACTTTGAGTGGTTTACTGCTCTCTCCTATGCATACTCTCCGTCATTCGCATGGTAGCTTGTATACATAATTTTAGGAATTCTGATCTTCATTCTGTGGTTTGGTTTCGGTTAGTAGTCCCCTGAGCGTATTGGTCGATTTGAAGGCAACGCGTATCTTGTATTTGCTGCATATCCTTAGTATTTAACCTGAAGTACCTTGTATATTTGGGTTCTTCTTTTCCGGTTACCCTTTTTCTGTTTAGCTTAGATGTTAGATCGGGGTGGCCATTTTCTTTGAGTGTTTTAGCGATATTTCCTTTTTCTTTGTTCATGTCCTCTTGTTTTGAGCATTTGCTTTCGCTCTGTCGTACAAGCAGTGTGGATAGGTTTCCTGTATACACTTGTTATGAAACTGTTCCTGTGTTAAAGGACATACAAGAATGGCAGTTTTTGTTCCGACCCCAATTCTATTGTAAAATGCGCACACCATCAAACTCACAATGGAATTGGGGTAGAACAAAAACTGCCATTGCTGGATGTACTTGTACACAGAAATGACAAGTGCATATCTACACTACAACTCACCACAAAATCTTAAAGTTAGGCGTGGAAAAATGCTTGTACGATAGAGAGAAAGCAATATGCTCAAAACAAGAGGACCTGAACAAAGAAAAAGGTAATATCGCTAAAACACAAGGAAAATGTCCTCCGATCTAATACCTAACCTAACGGGAAGGTAACCGGAAAAGAAGAGCCTAATATACAGCGATAATACCGTATATACAATGTACCTCAGACAAAATACGAAGGATAGGCAGTAAATACAAGACACGCACTGCCTTCAAATCGACCAGAACGCTTAGGGGAATATTAACCAAAGCCAAACCACACAATGAAGATCAGAATTGTGTATACAACCTACCATGCGAATGCGGCAGAACATACGTATGAGAGAGCAGTAGGCCACTCGAAGTAAGAACACAGGAACACAAGAACGTCGTTTTCAAGGGCGAAAAAAAAAATCAAGAATCGCCGAACATGTTTGGAACGAAAACCACCTCGTTCAATGGGATAATATACAAATAGTGGCAAAGGATGAGAATACTCGCAGGAAAATCAAAAAAATATGTATTGGATTACTCTGTGTCAGACTTGTAAGTGAAGGCACCAAAGTTCGAATTTGAGAGTAGTAAAGTGCTTGAGAAAAAGGATATCACATAAAATCGACTCAAGTGCGAAAACAGTCCATCTCAGGACTAAGCCAAATGACGGAAGCAGAATCCATATCTGAAACGTTGCTCTCAATAGGGAAAAAATTGTGGAAATAGGCCGATCAACTTAACTAATATGAAACCTCAGTTACAAAACACTTATTATGCAGAGATATTCATGTTTATTCATTTTATTGACATTGGACAATTTTAGAAAATATGTGTGGGTATACTCAAGAGTACATAGATAATATTTCACATTTACATTTTACATTTCACATTTAGGGCATAGTCAATATTTATATTTTTCTAGTAACATACATTTTTCAAAATCTCATTAAGCTTTGGATATTTTGTTTTTTTTGCTTTGATGTTTTCAAAATAAATTTAGTGAACTTGTTTCTGCATACTCTTTCAAGGCTGCAGGGCGTAATTTATTAATTTTTGATTCTTATCCGCAGTTGTAAATATTAGCTCATGTTATATGAGGGTGAAACAAGTAGTTCGGTTAGTAGATATGCTAGGGTGATCCTGGGCCACTTTGTCATTAGGATATCCAAATTTGCCCTGCACCATAGTCTTATAAAAATTATTAAATTAGGTCAAGATCATCGTACACATTGCCTGTATCAAGCTGTATTCCTCAAGGTCAAGGTCATTGAAGTAACTAGATTTTGAAAAGGCACTAGAAAAGTTACTAAATTGGTTTTCAAGGTCAAGGTCATTCACGCTCCCGTACAGATTGCCCGCTTCAAGGTCACACGGTGGGAAATGGTTAAGGTCGTCCTCAATGCCAAAGTTCTTAAGGTACACACACCTCGCTTCAAGGTCAACGTTTATTTTCAGGATTTCAAGGTTACGTAAAGGGAACAACCTTCTCATTTGTCAAGGTCACGCGTTCAGGGTTCAATTGGGGATATACAGAAGGACGTTCTGCAAGGCCACCAATACTGCCCTACTTATAATCCACTTTTGATAACAATAATACACCTTCCCGTACAGATTATCCACATCAAGGTCAACGGTTTTTCAAAGTCAAGGTCATTCTACACATTGCCTACATCGAAGTATATTCCTCAAGGTCTTCACATTGCCTATGTCAACGTACAAGGTTTTTCAAGATCACGTTACCTGCATCATTCAACAAGGCCTCGTGACAGGAAATGTTCAAGGTCACCAATCAATTCTTGGGCTGAGTGTTAATTTGACAAGAAATTTTTAAGGACAACAGGCAATTGTTAGAATTTGACGGGGGTCACGTGTGTTTGAGTGTGTTAATTATAATTCTCAAGGTCAGGGGTATTAAATAAACTTTTCAAGGTATGGGGATTCTACTTTTCAGGGTCAAGGTCACCAAGGTCGCCATGTTGTTAATTTAGTTAATACAACTTTTCACCTGCTGGGGGTATCGTATTACAGATTATTGTCTTTGATAGTAGTTCAAGTTCATTGACCTTTTCAAGGTCATCAGTTTCAAGGTTAGCCACCGCAGCAAACTTCATTGACCTCTGTTGTTCAGGTCAAAAATAAGCTCCTGGCTTTGCGTAGGATATTTAACACACCTCTATTTGCAAGGTCAAAGGTGATTCAAAGGTCTTGTATTGACTAAACTTTAATAAAAGGATTATGCTTACGTGGGCTCATACTACTCTCCTAAACCACCCGGATCCAGTAGTTTTCCCAAGAACCGGATCCGGTTTCCAAAGACAGATAGCCGTTTCTCAAAAACAGGGGAGCCGTTTCCCAAAACAAGGGATCTGTTTCGCAACACAGGTAGCCGTTTCCCCCCGTTTTAAGGTCACACCTCTGAGAAAAGAACAAAGGCGAACCATTATACGGGCCTAGCTAGGGTCATAATTCCTAAAAATAGATTGTTATCTAGATACCCCCACCATTTCAGGCTCAATTCTGAGAAATCAGTTTTAAAGAACAAAGACTTTCCATTGTTCAAGCCGACGCTTCAAGGTCAAAGTTTATGCTTACAATTTTCAAGGTCATACCTCTGAGAAAAGAGCAAAGGCGATACATTGTTGTGGTCGAGTTACGGTCATAATTCCTAAAGATAGATGGTTATCTAGGTCAATTTCCAGTTACCCCCACCATTTTAGGTTCAATTCCGTGGAATCAATTTTCAAGAACAAAGGCGATCCATTGTTCACGAAATTCAGCCGACGCTCTAAGGTCAAAGTTGATTTGCCCAAGGCCACCATACACTGCGTATATTCTTCAAGCTCACAGCAATTCTTGACTGAGCTAAGGTGTTAATGCTTATAAATCAATTCTCTAGGTCAGGGGTACTAAATAGACTTTTCAAGGCGTGGGGGATTCTACCTTTCAAGGACACCCACGCAATTATTGGCTGAGTCAAGATGTTAATTCTCAAGGTCGAGGCTATGATACAGATTGTCGTTGTCTATGCTAAAACGTGAGTCACAGTTCTTGTATTGGCTAAATTGTAATAAAAAGATTATGTTTACAGTATGTGGATTCATAATACTACTGTCCTAAATCACCAAGATAAGGTAGTTTCCCTAAGAACCGTATCCGGTTCCCAAAGACAGATAACCGTTTCCCAAAACAGGGGAGCTGTTTTCCAAAACAGGGATCTGTTACCCAACACAGGTAGCCGTTTCCTCCACCATTTCACGGTCACGCCTCTGAGAAAAGAACAAAAGGGATCCATTGTTCAAGTAATTCTTGGCTGCGTCAGGGTCATAATTTCTAGAAATCGCCTGTAAGGTTATCAAACAGATTGTCAATGGCTAAAATGTATTGGTATCAATTTTTAACGTCACAAGTCCTAGAAATCAACCTGCAGGCGTATCCCGATATATTACCGGTAAAGGTATATAGGAAGATGCTCTTCAAGGTCACGTATACTATAGGATCCACTTTCTCGTTTTCAAGGTCATTGCGTACACACGTTGCCTGCATATGTTCTTCAAAGTCACGTATAGTGATTTACTTATTAGTTTATTAAATAAAAACCCGCAAGTGCATTAGGTCAAGGTCACGTACACCTCTGAAAAATCAATTTTGAAGGACAAAGGTGATCCATTGTCCAAGTCATTCTGGTCGGGTCAGGGTCATAATTCCTAGAAATCACCTGCATGGGATATTCAAATAGACTTTTCAAGGTACGGGGGATTCTACTTTTCAGGGTTTGGTTGAGACAATATGTGGGGAAATGTTTAAGTCATATTTAGCAGCATTCTCAATCAATGACGTCACGTGGCTTTCAAGCAAGCAATTCTTGACTGAGTCAGGGTCATATATAACCTGCAGAGGTATCTCGATCTTACCCAACCTTTTAAAATTGAAAATCTTATTCTGGCCGAGTCGGGGTCATAATTCCTAGAAATCTAAAAATAGATTGTTTTCTAGGTCAACAGCCAAAACGTATTGGTACCAATTTTCGCACATTGCCTGCGTATATTCCTCAAGGTCATACTACAGATTGTTCACGTCCAAGTACATAATTTTTCGAGGTTAAGGTCATTGTCTACATTAACTGTATCAAAATATATGATTTTTCAGGGTCATCTCATTGTCTGCGCCCGAGTACATGGTTTGCAAGGCCTTCTCCTACACCGTGTAAAGTATATTCTTTAAGGTCACCAAGCAATTCTTGGTCAAGTCGAGGTGCTAATTCTTGGAGTTCTCAAGGCCAGAGATGTTAAATAGACTGTCAAGTTGTAGGTGTGGGGGATTCTATTTTCAGGTAGAGGTCATGTGTTGGAAACGTTCAAGGTCACCAGCAGGGGATAGCAAGGTCACACGGCTTTCAAGCAGGTAATTCTTACCTGAGTCGAGGTGTTAATACAGTTATTACAATTCTCAAGGTGGTCTGCAGGGTATTCGTAGAAATAAATTCTAAATCAGTTAACCAATCAGTGACTTTTGTATAAGTCATAGAAGTTATTAATCTATTCTCAAGGTCAAAGGTGTTATTTCCAGGTACCCCCACCATTTCAAGTTCAACCCTGATAAATCAATTTTCAAGGTCAGGGTACTACTATTGAGACATATTGTCGTCTATGCTAAAAGGTACGACAAATGATTGTTGTATTGCTCAAATTGAGCTATTCAAGGTTACAATTTATTGGTATTTTATTACAATCAGTTCGCAGGCATATCAAGAAGGATATGTTGTTTATTCTAATAGATGTAGGTCAAGGTTAGACGGTTCTTTCATTGGCTCTGTGTGTATCTATGTTTTGAAGTTTCCCAGACGTTCGTTTGAAGTTCTCCTCACATTTTTGATGTTTCCTTGATGTTTCTGACGTTTCCTTGACGTTCCTTTGGCGTTATGTGTGTGTGAGAAAATTTGTCAAGGTCAAGGTCACACCCCATTCAAGGTGAGCGAGACATGTCAAATAAAAAAATAGAAATTTCGGGGTCAGTATTTTGCAACTCCACCGCTGGTATATGAAGAAGAACATGTTGTTTATGCTAATAAGTAGGTCAAGGTTAAATGGTTGTGTGGTTGAGAATTTTCAAGGTCTACAAGCAATTTGATTGTCAGTACCATGTGTGTTAACCTACAGGCTATCCCGATCTTACCCGTTCTTACCCGACCTTATGTCCATGCTAAAAGGTAGGTTAAGTGATTCATGTATTAGCTAAATTGTTTATAATAATAAAAGGATATGTGGATTCATAACACTAGTGTCCTAACCAGGAGCTGGCCCATTTCAGGATGAGGTAGCTTACCGCAGGAACTGGACCCGTTTCCCAAATGCAGATAGACGTTTCCTCAAAGTTTGCTGACGTTTTTGGTATTCGGATTGGGCGCTGGATTCTACATGTGTGTGATTAAGTTAAGGATATAGGACCGATCCTGACCCACAGTATACGAATTGAAGGTTAGTTAATCCGCCGTTCACGCACTCGCTCCCCGCCTCAAGGTCAAAATTTCAAATCGTCGATTCTTAGAAGTTATAATAATTATTGGAAATCAAGGTGACCTGCAATTCCTAAGGTTAAATGGTTCTGTGTGTATCTACACCACAGGAAAGAAATTGAACTAGACCGTGCAGGGGCAAAGTTTATTGATCTGAGGGGGTTAAAGTTTATTAGTTCGAAGGATGTCATATTCATAAAAATCAACTCATGGGAAGATAGTTGTTTATGCTAAAAAGGTTAAGTGGTGTCTAAATTGAGGACAGTTTTTATATTATAGAAAAACTGAATAATCCGCTTCCATCACCTACTTTAAGAGGTTGCCTTTCCTATAGATGCTTAAATAAGTCGTCTAGGGGTAGTTTTTAGCAAATTCTAAACCGTTTTACATAAGAATGACTTTTTATGTCTGAAAAGCTAGACAGGAAGCAGTAAGTGTGGTGGAGTGAGCGATTGGAGGCGTTAATAAAGTCAGTAAAACTCGATTTGGAGTGTTATATAATGAAAACAGAAAATGAAGTTGTGTATTAGCAATATGTAATGAGAAATGTGTAAAAATGGTTGGTAAAGCAGAAGCATAAAAGGTTGAGAGGTATGGTGAACGTATAGTGTCAGAAAGGGAGGAGTTTAAATGTGCATTACCTGAGCGCTTTTACGAGTATTTCAAAGAAGAAAATCGAATTTAGAATGCTGCTAAATACAAAGGATGTGTTCATGAGTAGTTTGGGTGCAGTCGCTAATAAACATAACAGTGTCCGCAACTGCATGTAAACATGCTTTAACTAGAATAATTTTACAAAGAGTATGTTTATTGCTGAAAAATGTCAAAAAGCTTCTGTAGTACTAGTTTTTCGGTAGTGCCATGCACTCAGCCCACCAAGGTTAAACGGCTCCTTATTGGCTCTGCATATCCATGTTTGAGCGCGGGAACTTTTTGATAAATGTCTAGTCATCAGTACAGAATAGTACCGTCCTAGGATTTTATCGGATATCGACCTTCTTCCTCCAGATGGGAAGGTGATACATGTTATGTACTTTAAGCTATCGAAACACTGAACTAGGAAATGTTAATCTCCCATAAGGAAATAGAACCCCTTTCCCAAGCGGACGTACGTTGGAACTGGAATTTAAAGAGGCGAAATTCGACTATATACAACGTATAAAAGAAGAGCACACAGAGTTATTGGAAAAGAACAAACAACGATAAATTGCGTTATATATTAGAAAGTATGGGCTCGTTAGCATTGGCTAGAAGGGCGAAGGGAGGAACAATGCATAGATTTAAATTAGATGTACTAAAACATAAAGAAGGAATTGTGTGTGTATGTGTGTGTAATGTTGCCGTTAATTAAATAACATTTATAAAAAATGTAGTTACCTATTTGTTTGTGTAATGGTGTTGTAAATTTAAATGACCCCTAAATTAGCAAAAAATTCGATTTAGTTACATATTTGATGGTTTTTGATGTATGTAGATCGCTAGACCCTAAAAGAATCTAATTTAGTTGTAAATAAAAGGATCGTAATTGATTTTCTATCAATAAATGGCATTTATGCTAACCCTCTAAAAAATTCTTTTATTATTGAAGCGTTATAATGGCAAAACGCATGACTTTTATTTGTATAAAGGGAATTGTAGGAGACTTAAATTGATTTAAATGACCAAATTTGGATGTTTCAAGCCTCAGATTCTTGTTCAGCATTCCGAAAAACATAAATGTGATTAGGGCGGTACCTAAACAAGTACAAACAATGACAGCTATATAAATTGCAGTATAGAAAGGTAGTTAACAATGTATAGATTTAAATTTGATGTAGTGTTGTAAATCTAAATGATCTCAAAATTTAATAAAAAAATCGATTTAATTATAGATTTATTGGTTTTATTGTATGTAGGTCGCTAGACAAAGAAACGTGATTAGTTTTATATTAATAAATGGCACTTATGCATATGTTAACTAAAATATCTTTTATTAGTAAAGCGTTATAGTGGTTTTTCGTTGTTTAAAGTAATATAAAAAGTTTGCTTTCATAAAGACGAAGTCGCTAATTTACTTTTAATTAAAGCTTACAGAAAGTTGTTTATTTACTTTAAAATGGTACATATTTTAAGTTTCCAAATGTTATTTTACGAAACATTACAATTCTTTATGTCTATTTTAAATCTATACATTGTATATGATAACTAACACGTTATCAAAATGCGAATGGGGAATGTCAATATAGTTATCTGAGGGAACAGAATTTGGTATTAAACGGTTCAGCTATAGAAATAAAATTGTGTTGTATATTGCAATTACAAAACATAGACTCGTTGCACATATCTAATTATTGGTTAGAAAAGAGAGTTAACAATGTATAGATTTAAAAAAAACCTAAGGATTGTAATGTCGCATAAATAACTAAATAACATTTATATAAAATGTTGAAAATCTAAATGATCCCTAAATTAGTGAAACAATCGATTCAGTTATAGATTTATTGGTTTTAATGTATGCTGATCGCTAGACAAAGAAAGTTGATTGTTTTTATACCAATAAATGGTTTTTCATTATTAGTAAGCATTATAAGAGGTTTTCTTTGTTTCAAAGGGGATGCAATAAGTTTGCATTCATACAGGTAATGTAACTTTACCTAAATGGTTTCATTATTAGTAGGCGTTAGAATGCGTTTTTATTTTAAATCAATACAATAGTCTCATATTCTTAACGGTGACGTAATTTTAAAAAAATGTGCCTTAACATTTAAGCTTTTGAAATTGACAATCCCCATTCGCATTTTGATAACGTGCTAGTTATCATATATAATGCATAGATTTAAAATAGACATAAAGAATTATAACGTAAATAAAATAACATTTGGAAACCTAAAATATGCACTCTTTTAAAGTAAATAAACAAATTTCTGTAAGCTTTAATTAAAAGAAAATTAGCAACATTGTCTTTATGAAAGCAAACCATTTATATTACTTTAAACAATGAAAAAACACTATAACGCCTTACTAATAAAAGAAATTTTAGTTAACATATGCATAAATGCCATTCATTGATATAAAATCAATCAAGTTTCTTTGTCCAGCGATCTACATACAATAAAACAAATAAATCTATAACTAAAGCGATTTTTTTATTAATTTAGGGATAATTACACTACATCAAATTTAAATCTATACATTGTTAACTCCCTTTCTGTACTGCAATTTATATAGCTGTCATTGTTTGTACTTTTTTAAGTACAGTCCTAATCATATTTATGTTTTTCGGGATGCCTAACATGAATCTGAGGATTGAAACATCCAAATTTGGTCAATTTTTTAGGATTTGGCCTAAATCTCGATAATTATGCATTTTTTCTCACGCACGCACGCACGCACACACACACACACACACACACAAACACACAAACACACGCACGCGCACACGCACACAAACACACAAACACACGCACACGCGCACGCGCACACGCACACGCACACGCACACTCACACACACACACACACACACACACACACACACACACACTCACACATGCACACAATTCCTTCTTTATGTTTTAGTACGTCTAATTTAAATCTATACATTGTTCCTCCCTTCGCCCTTCTGGACAAAGGCAACGAGTCCACACTTTCTAATATATAACGCAATTTATCATTGTTTGTTCTTTTCCAATAAATCTGTATACTCTTCTTTTATACGTTGTATATAGTCGAATTTCGCCTCTTTAAATTCCAGTTCCAACGTACGTCAGCTTGGGAAAGCGGTTCTATTTCCTTATGGGAGATTAAAATTTCCTAGTTCAGTGTTTCGATAGCTTAAAGTACATAACATGTATCACCTCCCCATCTGGAGGAAGAAGGTCGATATCCGATAAAATCCTAGGACGGTACTATTCTATACTGATGACTAGACATTTGTTAAAAGTTCCGCCAAAATATATATATATATATATATATATATATATATATATATATATATATATATATATATATATATACGTAGAGCCAATAAGGAACTGTTTAACCGTGATGGGTTGACTACACGACACTACCGAAAAACTAGTACTACAGAAGTTTTTGACATTTGTCAGCAATAAGCATACTCTTTGTAAAATGATTCTAGTCAAAGCACGTTTACATACGGTTGGGGACACTATTATGTTTGTTAGTGACTGCACCCAAACTACTCAAGAACACATCCTTTATATATATATATATATATATATATATATATATATATATATATATATAGCAGCACTTTAAATTCGATGTTCTTCTTTGAAATACTTGTGAAAGCGCTGAGATAATGCACATTTTAACTCCTACGTTTCTTACACTATACGTTCACCATACTTCTCAACCTTTCATGCTTCTCATTTACTACACTATTTTTACATCTCTCATTACACATTGCTAATACACAGCTTCATCATTTTCAGATTTCATTATATAACACTCCAAATCGAGTTCTATTGGCTTTATTAACGTCTCCAATCGCACACTCCCCTGCAGTTACTGCTTTCTGACACAAAAGACATTCTCATGGAAAACGGTTTAGAATTTGCTAAAAACTACCCCTGGACGATAACCCTGTTGACTTATTTCAGCATCTATTGGAAAAGCTGCCTCTAAAAGTAGATGATTGAAGGGGGTTATTCAGTTTTTCTATAATATAAAAACTGTCCTCTATCTGCACCTTGACCTATTTTCAGATTTCTAAGAATTCTGGCAAAAGTTGCCTCAACTTAGACACCACTTAACCTTTTTAGCATAATCAACAACCGTTCCATAAGTTGAGAAACATAAAAAACCTTGAAAAACGTCGCAAACACCAAAACATGGATACGTGGGTATGTAGATACACACAGAACCAATAAAAGAACCATTTAACCTTAATAATTGATTTCTGAAAATACCCTTGCAGGCCACCTTGATTTCCAATAATTGTAATAAGTTCTAAGAACCGAGAACTCCAAATTTTGACCTTGAAGCGTGGAGCGCGTACGTGCACAGCGGACTAACTAATCTTCAATTCGTATACTGTGGGTCAGCATCGGTCCTATATCCTAAACTTAATACATGTAGAATCCAGCGCTCAATCAGAAGACCAAAAACGTCAGGAAACATTGATGAAACATCTATCTGTATTTGGGAAACGGGTCCAATCAATTTTTATATTTCTAGGAATTATGACCCCGACTCGGCCAGAATAAAATTTTCATTTGGAAAACCTGACCCTGACCCAGTCTATAATTGCTTGCTTGACGTCATTGGTTAGGAATGTTGCTAAATATGACTTGAACATTTCCCGACATATTGTCTCAACCAGGAATTGTTTGGTAACCTAGCCCTGAAAAGTAGAATCCCCCGAATCTTGAAAAGTCTATTTGAAGACCACATGCAGGTGATTTCTAGGAATTATGACCCTGACCAGACCAGAATTGCTTGAGCAATGGATCACCTTTGTCTTTGAAAATTGATTTCTCAGAGGTGTGACCTTGAAGAATGTGCATGGAACGTGTACGTGACCTTGACCGAATGCACTTTCGGGTTTTTACTTAATAAATTAATAAGTGGATCACTGTACGTGACTTTGAAGAACATATGCAGACAATGTGTGTACGCAATGACCTTGAAAACTAGAAAGTGGGTCCTATAATATATGTGACCTTGAAGAGCATCCTCCTATATACCTTTACCGGTCATATATCGGGACACCCCTGTTGGTTAGTTTCTAGGACTTGTGACCTTAAAAATTGATACTAATACATTTTAGCCATAGACAATCTGTTTGATAGCCCTACAGGTGAATTCTAGAAATTATGATCCTGACTGAGCCAAGAATTATTTGAACAATGGATCGCGTTTGTTCTTTTCTCAGAGGCGTGACCGTGAAATGGTGGGGGAAACGGCTACCTGTGTTGGGAAACGGATCCGGTTCTTAGGAAAACTACCTCATCCTGGTTGTTTAGGACAGTAATATCATGAATCCACATACTGTAAGCATAATCCTTTTATTACAATTTAGCCAATACAAGAACTTTGACTCACACTTTAGCATACACAACAACAATCTGTATGATACCCTCGACCTTGAGAATTAATGTCTTGACTCAGCTAAGAATTTCTTGGGTCTCCCTGAAAGATAGAAATCCCCACGCCTCGATAGGTCTGTTTAATACTCCTGGCCTTGAAAGCTGTAATTAACACATACACGAGACCTCGGCCAAATTCTAAGAATTGCCTGGTGCCCTTAAAAATTTATTGTCAAATGAACACTCAGCCAAAGAATTGATTGGTGATTGGTGTCCTAGAACATTTCCTGTCACGTGGCCTTGATTACTGATTCAGGGAACGTGGCGTTGAAAAACCTTGTACCTTGACATAGGCAATGTAAAGACCTTGAAGAATATACTTCGATATAAGCAATGTGTACGATGACCTTGACGTTGTAAACATTGACCTTGATGTAGACAATCGGTACGGGAAGGTGTATTATTATTATCAAAAGTGTATTAGAAGTGGGGTAGTATTGGTGGTCTTGAAGAGCATCCTCCTATATACCACCAATTGAACCATAAACGTGTGACCTTGACAAGTGAGATGGTTGATCGTAACCTTGAAATCCTGAGAAGAAAGAAGCGAGGTGTGTGTACGTTAAGAACTTTGACAGTGAGAGCGAACTTAACCATTTCTCACCACATGACCTTGAAGCGCACAATCTGTACGGGAACGTCAATGACCTTAACCTTGAAAACCAATGTAGTGACTTTTATAGTGCCTTTTTCAAATCTAGTACTTCAATGACCTGACCTTGAGGAATATACTGATGCAGGCAATGTGTACGGTGACCTTGACCTTGAAAGGCAATGTGCTTGGATGTAGGCAATGTGATGACCTTGACCTTATATAATAATTTTTATGAGAATCTGCTTCAGGGCAAAGTTAGATATCCTAGTGTAAGTGATATAGTGGCCCAGGATCACCCTAGTATATCTACTTCGGTTAGAATTGTTAATACTGTAGGATTTGTTTTCAAAAGGTAGTTAGCGTACTTGTTTACATTTAACGTAAATTATACGTGATTTGTAGTGAAATTTCAGGGTTTTGCGTACCGAGTATGAGAATATCTGCCTATCCACGATCTCGCCAGACTAACAACTCAGCCTAAAATAATTATCAAGATAAGTTTATATTGAGGTGCCGCGCTAAAGACACTTATCCCCGTTTTGAGTTTTGTTTTATGGTAAGTGTAAGGTGTTTTCAGTCAAACATTTGCTATTTTGAGGCATAACATGAACCATCTCCACTGCAGTTAGTCGGCAACCTGCTTACTTTTTAAGTACAACACGACGCTACTGTAGTTTCACCGTGTAACAATTTATAATTCTCTTTTTCATAAACCTTAATGTAATTTTGGTTTAACTCACTTAAACATACAATGCAATTGAATAATACCGTGTTTACTTAACATTGAGAATCAAATCAAATAAAATCCTAAGCGAGTTCCCAAATATAATAACTATATTTTTGATGCGACTATACGCATCAATATAAGCGATATAGGAATTAAAAGGTATGATTACCCCAATTAAGCAACTTCTATATTTGGCTATGTTAATTGTATGCTGAGCTGTAATACTAACCCAAATGGTATTTTTGCGTCGCTGTTAACCTTCCAGTAGTCGCGCCCCTATTCATTAGTAGTCGCGTGCGGACTCACAGTCAGCATAGCTATACATGTACAGAATTTTATTATAAACATTAAAATAACACAAAACTCCTTTCTCTTGTTTAATATTTGACATTTATTAGCAAAAAAGGTGCAAGTCTACAACAAATACTTAATGTTTAAATAATATCTTTATTTCACATAAGAGGTATAACGGTTAGTGGGAACTAAAAAATGTTTGCGATATAAAATAATAATGATTAACAAAACAAGTGTAAGTAACTTATATCTCATTGTCTATTCTGTTTTATTCCCATCTAGGCACTCGGAGCAAATGAAAATGGTCTGCTGCTAAACCAACGAAACAGTAGGCAATAAAAAAACTTTCATGCAGAAATGAGAGAGAACTATTTGACGTAGAACTGTCTTTATTGGAACACAGCGAATGTTACGTGTAGAACTATTTTATGAAATCGATGAGGGACCTCTCAACTTCGGTCGAACGAAAGCGGTAGAACAGCCGTAAGTAATAAAACTACTAAAAAATATAAACTTGAGGAATGGATAATAGCGAACATTTGGTATAATATTTCCTCAGTTTATAATATCTACAAAAAATTATACGTTTTTAGTCAATTTTACCTACTTGTTGTATTTCTCAATTAGCGTCACTATATAAATTTCAGTAACGTGAGTAGTCGCACGCAGACTCGCACTCCGTAATTGTTAATAAAAATAGTAACAGTCAACCCACTCCCTCAGCAGTCCGTACAATACTAAAACAACCTATTTTAGGAAGCTACTGAGCAGTAAGGGTTGATACAGGCAGAAACTTCCAAAACTTAACTCTATGCGGAGCGTCAGTCCGTACGCGACTACTGGAAGGTTAATGATATCCAAACACATACTAGAAATACTTGACCATTTAAATTATTAATTTTGAAAGGAAAATAACAAAGATAAGAATATTACGCGTGACAGTAGTCTAATTATCGGTTTTGATGTTTAGAATGTGCCAAAAAACAACGCTACAAGTTTTTTATGTAATTACTTGAGAACATCAAATTTGTATGTACATTAATGAAACATGTTTACCAGAAAAAGAAAGTTAATTCATGAATAACATGAAAAATTTTGCCCAAAATTTTAATCGTCCACATGTAAAGACAAATTATAATGATTAATTGGGGTTTCAATACAACATACAGCAAACTTTCGTAATTCCAAATTATGTATTGAGATAGATATAAAAGGTTCAAGTGTAAACTAACATGGGGAAAGTCCGTGTTTGGAACACATTTATGAACGCTTTTGCAATTTTTTTAATATTAGATCGATGTTATCGGGCTTAGGATCATAGATGAAACTTGGTTTCCGAACCAGATTACATAAGCTCATCTACCAGTACTGATCAAAACTTTATTTTGTCCAGCCTCCAGCACATCTACGATATAGAGTAATCCAAGATTTATCGAACGCAGACTGAAATGAGTTCTCCGAACACATAACAACAATTCCGACCGCGTTCCTTTGTTGAAGCTGCTTGTAGAGACCATCAGAGCATTCAATCACAAGTAACACAATCTGACTGTGTTTCATGACAATAAGCAAGCATTTGACAGAGTCCGACAGGCCGGTCTCCTTCACAAGATCCATTACCTTAACAACCCTAATCTCTTCTCCAAACTTCTACTCTCGTACCTGACTAATGGGGCAGTTCGAGTCAAAGTAGGTAACACTTTCTTCGATCTATTTCAACCCACAGTAGACGAGCCGTAAGGTTCTGGTTAAGCCCCGATCCTTCACACTACCTATATATATATATATATATATATATATATATATATATATATATATATATATATATATATGTATATGTCTGTGTGTATCGTATATAATTAGCAATATGCTTATGTCCACGTGACAGTACTTTTCAGGAGAGCAATGAAACTATTTTAAAATTTACAGGTTTCGAAAGAAAAACAAAATAAGTTGTGTTTTGCAAATAATTAATTTAGGTACATACTTTACATGTAATGAAAAAATTAATCGCTAAATATACATAAATGTAGTTACGCCATTTTCGAACAAACTAAACAGTATTTTCTTGGACTTAGGTTCTTTTTGTATCTGAACCAATATAATGTATGTTACCAATTGAAACCATTATCGATTACCGATATCATTGAATTGTTCCTTTCGGTCATGGTGTGTCTTTCATTTAAGGTAGGTTTGTATCTATTAGTGAAGTATTTTTATTTCATAGAATAATTTACTGTTATTATAATGTTTTCAAATTTCCTGCAGAATGTTTTTGGGCTCTAGCTATTTTATTACTATTTTGAAGTTATCCACAGTTAACGTCATATTTGTTTCATTTGTTATTTTGTAGTAATCTTTGTAGGGTACCACAGCTTCACACCCTACCAATAAATAGGTTACAGAAAGATTGTGGTGACATTGAGCACATTTGTGGATTAGTTTATTTTTCAATTAGTGATAGTGGGTGATTCTTATATGACTAATAGCTAGTCTAGCCTAGATCACCTATTACTTTCTGATAGTATGTGTTAATTTAGGTATTACTCTTAAATCCTTAACGAATGGCCATAAAGGGGTTTGGCTACTTTCCCATGTGTTGCCACTTATTCCTTATCAGCTCTGTAATGTACTTTGTCACATCCCTTGTACCGTGTGTCCCGATTTCGTTGTTTTAGTTCTTTTTTTAAAGTATCTTTATTACCAAAGACAGAAGTTTGCAGTTTTTACATTCACGCACTACTTTGTTGACCTATATTTCATGCCAAAACCGAAAATTTATTATCTCTTTTGTTTTCAACGAATAGCCAAACGTCAATATTTCTACACTTTTTTCAAGGTCGTATACCCCACTTAATACTATTATACTGATATATTTCCTCAACGGTACGTACACATTGCGAAGGGCCGAATTCAGTGGCGTGAGTTTTTCTAAAGGCGCGATTTTTTAGTAGTAATATAAACTTGCATTTTTTTAAATGGGAATCATAGTTGGCTTGGCAACCATCAGCTGCTGTTCTTTCTTAGCTTTTCAAAAATATAAATATAGAAATTCCTGGAAGACATCTTCAAATTTTTTTTTCAACAAGACTGTGCCCCAACCCATAGTACTTTGGCAGTGAGGAATTATTTATAAAACCGTTTCTCAAATCGTTAGATTGCAAATTTGGTTCGGTGGTATGGCCACTATGATCTCCAGATCTGTGAATATTGGATTTCTTCCTATGGGGTTTTCTGAAAAACATAATTTATCAAAACCGTCATAACACAGAACCAAATGTTTGGGAATCAGTTTTATAAGCCAGCTAAGCGAGGTATAAAACCTTTATAAAAGTGTAGAAATATCAACGGTTGGCTATAAGTCGAAAACAAAGGAGGACCCTGCACTATCGGTTTTGCCATGAAATCTAGGTCAACGTGAATGGAAAAACTGCAAACTTGTATCTTTGATAATAATAAAGACATCTTCAAAAATAACTAAAACAACGAAGTCGGGACACACTGTGCAGGGAATATTAATTTTTCAACATTCAGTAATGTATTGGTTGTTTTGAACGTTTCAGATAACTTACTAGGTATATGTAAAAATTTTATTTGTGATACTTCATTTATTACCATCGCAACTGTTTGTAAAATTATATAGACCAGTTCGTCATTACTGAATATATTTTCTAGTGCTCTTATCGCAGCTTGTGACGTTGTGCATATCATTTTCTTGTCTACTGGATTTTTGAATATTTTAGTATAGCTACAATACAGGCACTGTAATTAGTGTACTCCTTTGGTATATGAAAATGTAAACTTTCACCATTATCACACATAATAAAATACTTATCTTTTTTGGGATTTTTTAATGGTTTATTTTAAATTATGGAATCTAAACGTCTCGATAACACTCTTTGTCAGTAGTAATATCTTTTAAAATTGTTAAAGATGGTGAAAACAATTTTGTCAAATTTGAAAAATTAAAACATAAACATCAGCCTGCCATTAATATAACAGTTTGAGAAACGTATAAATCCAACTACAGAATTAAACTTTAGTAAAGAATAACTAGGTCATTAAAAATTAAATATTGTTAAACTGTCTTAAAGATGACAAATCAAAACACCCTCTAACGGCGAAGGCTAACGATGAAAAATGTCAGCCAAAAAACGCACTTAACAGAATTTAATCAAGTTATGATGTAAGTGTAAAGTTGTGAAAACTTCAATTTTAAAATGATAGAAGCATTCACAAATATACAGAATGTACAGAATCCGCTATCGCACTGACAGCTTCTATTGGCGACGTTCTATATGCGTCTGTAATTAATAATAACGCTTGATTCCATGCCATTTTTTGTGATTTAGAAGCGTTATTATAAATCATGCATCCATAACCAATGAGGTTCCTTATAAATGCATTGATTATTTTGCGTAACGACGGTTGATCTGCTCCCCACATAAAGTTGCATAGGACTTTTATTCGGTTTACCATTAGTTTACATACATTAACCAATCTGTCTATATGGTTTTTCCAAGTCAGTTTATTATCCAGTAAAAGTTCTAGGAACTTGCGTTCTGATACATATGGTATTCTATGATTTTTTAGTTTTATTTCTAGTTTATAGTTCCTTCGTTATCTGAAAAAGTGCATACAGACAGTTTTATTTGTAGAGACTGTATTTATGTTATCTTGCGTAATTTTATGTATTTATCTTTTACTTAAGGAAAAGCAAAGGAAAGGCCACGTATTTTATTCCCTTTTCAAGGGTGAGGGCGGGCTGTTTGAGCTTCCCAAGCTCCTTCAGCCATAATCATGGATTCCCAGCATACTTACATACATTACGTATATACGCATGGTGGGATTAAGGATGTGTGTGAACTGGATAGGATCGAAAAGAACGGAGTGATGGTTCTGAGGGGAGAAATACTACCCCATAATTCGCCTAAAAATCCGCACATGGTATGTGTATATGCAGTGCCCATGCCACTACCTGTATATGAGAAAAACTCCCTGACAAAACCTCATAGACGGTAACGGGAATCGAACCCATTACCTCCGGAATGCTAAGTATTCGTATCACCACTCGCTACCAGCTCGGCATGTTTTACTTAAGCTTGAGGTCAAGGTTATTGGTCTATTCGGGTTCAGTAGTGTTATTGCTTTCTTTGGAAGAGCGGTAATAGTTGCAAGCTTCTATTAGGAAGGATATACTTCTGAGTTTTATACGTCATTGTATGTTGTGAATAAATCTATTTTCATTCTGGTGTCAGATCGTTTATCATAATGTCAGTGATACCATCTGCACCGGGAGCTGTCTGCATTTATTTAACCCTTATATACACGGAAAAAATGCAACTGCTAATACACGGATTGTTACAGGCGTTACTCTATACAATTATTATGTATTCTTTTGCACTTAGATTAAAATAGCGTGAATTGTTGACGCCTGTAGCTATTCCTTATTAAACTGCAACTAGTAGGACTGTGCGGATTGCGCATGCGCGATCAAGCACAAACAGGAATAAACCTGTTCGCGTTAATAGTACAGTTATTCATGTTGTAAATGAATGTCGCTTAAGTGTGTTGCTACTATGTACCTAATCAATGTTATTGTTAAAGATCGCCAATAAAAGAGAAGTGTGGAGTGCAGAATTCAAGCGATAAGCGGTTTCCTTTTGTAAAACGCTTCTCTTGAAATATTTTTACATCTAGTATTAGTGTGAGCTATGTGGAGCAACAAGCTTATTTGTAATCGTTTTTGGATAAAATCAATTCTCAATCTGACCTTAACGTGGCCCATGAAATGTATGATGATAATGAATTCTACAGGCCAAGTCAATCCCAAATGGTGCTCAGGTATTATATGCAAATATAACCTGAATTAGCGAGTATTGAAATCCTGAGGTCTTGCCTTTCAAGATTCAAATCTAAATGGTTCAGAGCATCGGGTCCAATTTATGCATGTAACGTGCTATTCTCAATTTCAATATTAAAATATCATAGGTAGACGAGGAATCATACGACGTAGATGTTTTGGCCGACCCCGATAAAAGAATTGAACTCTACTAAGATGATGAAGGTGAAATTCATGATGTTGATAATCTTGATGCAAATGATAATATTACCGCGGATGCCCCATCCTACGTGGTACACTTTGGGTTTGGAGAAAATGGTAAAGTAACTCTATGTTAGTCTGTGCCGAGGAAAAACAAGTCTGTCATCCTGTGTCAGTGGATCGAAAGAAAAGCTTAATATCACTCACCACTACAATAGCAACAAAGGTTGGGTAGATACCATGGACAAAATGCTAACACATTATTCTACGAAACTCAGAACCCTTAGATGGCCACTTGCTCTATTTCATAATATGATTTATATTGTATGTCTAGCCAGCAAACTAATTTATAGTAAAAACAACACTTTGGTTAGGAAGGCTTCGCACAGCTGCCGAATGCGCAATGCGTTCTATATAAACAAGGTCAGAGAATCCACTGGTTGTCAAGTTATTTTCGACAAAGATTGCCATAGAAGCTGCAACGAACTCAAACGCTGAGGTACCAATTTTGGTGGAACACCGAGTACTCGAGCACGTATATATATATATATATATATATATATATATATATATATATATATATATATATAATGCTATTAATTTCTAAGTATCATAAATATAAGAAATAACGTTTCAACGTCTTAAGGTTGAACTGTTAATTTTACTTTTCTACAAATTTTAAGATAAATTATAAATAATATATATATATATATATATATATATATATATATATATATATATAGATATATATATATATAATATATATATATAATATATAATGCTATTACATTTCTAAACATAACCATAAAGAAAAACCAGTTCTTAAGGTTGGTACTGCTTTTCTTACTTTTTCTAGCTAATTTTACAGATAGAATTAAAAAAACCCTAATTAAATATGGCATTAGGACTATTTTTAAACCTACAAGGAAAATTAAAGAACATTTAAGATCCCCTAAAGATGTTTCAAACCCATTATCATCTTCTAGAGTGTTCAAGTTATCTAGTTCATGTGCAAAAGTATACATTGGAACCACAAAACGTAGCTTAGATACAAGAACATAATGAGATTTTATAGATTAGGTCAACCAGAGAAGTCTGCGGTGGCTGACCATGCCTTGAATAATCTAAATCATGACATTGAATTTGGCAATATGGAAAGATTGTCAAGACAAACTCATTGTTATGTTCGTTTACGACGTAAAGCTATTGAGATATATAAACACCCTAACAATTTTAATAGACAAGAAAAAAATCTCCGTTTAAATAGGTTTTGGCATCTTATAATTAAAAAAATTTTGACTTTTTTTTTTAATTTTGACTTTTGGTATGTCTAGGTTTTTTGCTGTGTTTTTCCTATACCTTGAAGCAAATGCTTTAACAATTATATGTTGAATTACCACAGCACTATAATTTAACATAAGTAATTGAAATTAAGGTTAAAATTTAAAAAAAAATTACAAAAAACGTTCTGAATTATGTTGTTCATTGTTAATAACACTTGCACTTATTGACAAAGATATCTATTTGTTAGATTTAACTGGATTATTTTATTTGATGTCATGTTTATATTTGAGAATGCTTCTATCATTTTGAAATTGAAGTTTTTCACAACTTTACACTTACATCAAAACTTGATTAGATTTTGTTAAGTGCGTTTTTTGGCTGACATTTTTCATTGTTAACCTTCGCCGTTAGAGGGTGTTCTGATTTGTCATCTTTAAGACAGTTTAACAATATTTAATTTTTAATGACCTAGTTATTCTTTACTCAAGTTTAATTCTGTAATGGGATTTATACGTTTCTCAATCTGTTATATTAATAGCAGGCTGATGTTTATGTTTTATTTTTTCAACTTTGACAAAATTGTTTTCCCATCTTTAACAATTGTAATAGATAATACTACTGACAAAGATAACTGTAAGTGTTATCGAGACGTTCAGATTCTATAATTTAAAATACACCATTAAAAAATTCCAAAAAAGATAAGTACTTTATTATGTGTGATAATGGTGAAAGTTTACATTTTCATATACCAAAGGAGTACACTAATTACAGTGCCTGTATTGTAGCTATACTAAAATATTCAAAAATCCAGTAGACAAGAAAATGATATGCACAACGTCACAAGCTGCGATAAGAGCACTAGAAAATATATTCAGTAATGACGAACTGGTCTATATAATTTTACAAACAGTTGCGATGGTAATAAATGAAGTATCACAAATAAAATTTTTACATATACCTAGTAAGTTATCTGAAACGTTCAAAACAACCAATACATTACTGAATGTTGAAAAATTAATATTCCCTGCACAGTGTGTCCCGACTTCGTTGTTTTAGTTATTTTTGAAGATGTCTTTATTATTATCAAAGATACAAGTTTGCGGTTTTTACATTCACGTTGACCTAGATTTCATGGCAAAACAGATAGTGTTGGATCCTCCCTTGTTTTCGACTTATAGCCAAACGTTGATATTTCTACACTTTTTTCAAGGTCTTATACCTCGCTTAGCTGGCTTATAAAACTTGTTTCCCAAACATTTGGTTCTGTATTATGACGGTTTTGATAAATTAAATATTCACAGATCTGGAGATCATAGTGGCCATACCACCAAACCGAATTTGCCATCTAACGATTTGAGAAACGGTTTTATAAATAATTCCTCACTGCCAAAGTACTATGGGTTGGGGTACCGTCTTGTTGAACAACAAATTTGAAGATGTCTTCCAGGAATTTCTATATTTATATTTTTGAAAAGCTAATAAAGAACAGCAGCTAATGGTTCCTAAGCCAACTGTGATTCCTACTTTAAAAAATGCAAGTTTATATTATCACTCAAAAATCGCGCCTTTAGAAAAACTCACGCCACTGAATTCGGCCCTTCGCAATGTATACGTACCGTTGAGGAAATATATCAGTATAATAGTATTAAGTGGGGTATACGACCTTGAAAAAAGTGTAGAAATGTCGACGTTTAGCTATTCGTTGAAAACACGTTGAACACCGGAGTACTCGAGCATGTATATATATATATATATATATATATATATATATATATATATATATATATATATATATAAATGAGATGATTCAAATTACGTGCAAGTAGCTATGTAATTTGCATAGTGAAGTTTTACTTTAGTTAGTACGAAATGGTGCATTTCATTAAATAATTCTAGATAAGAATGATTAATAAACATTGAGATGTTTGAAAAAAGTTAAATATTTCTTAATATAATTTTAATAATGTTAGTATAAGTAATCGACAGCACAGTACATAGAAGTATAGGGTATGTTTGTTTTCGTTTTGAGTTAATTCAAGTTTTCATTTAGTTTTGTAAGTTTATTTTAAACAATATTCCCCGACGACATGTAATACAGGTTGTGGTTGACAGAAATAATGTTAAAACTAGATTTAGGCTGGTATCAATGTCGCAATTCACATGTACGCAGCCAAGATTAGTGAAAATATTCGTATTAGTGCGTTTAACTCATATTAGTGCAAAATTATAAAAAAAACAGAACAAGCACATTAGTGAGTAACTATAAAACATGATTCAAGCAACAGCTCTGGGATTATTGTGTTTAAACAACATTTTATGACCTAGTGATTGATAACATTCCGACACTAGTCGAAGACCTATTGAACCTACGAAAGTGGTAAAATAAATTAATTTGTGACTTGAACATTAAGTTTAAACACTTACATTAACAGTTATTGTGTTTAAAAGTGTGAAATTTAACATTAAAATTATAAAAACAAAATGAGGTTATGTTTTCTCCTCGCATAAAAATTTTTGTAAAAAGTATTTTAAATTGAGACAATTTATATAAAATAAATTAGTAGAGGCAAAAATAGTAAGGTAGCCTCAATTTTATGTTATAATTCCTTATATTTATGTCCATTTTTGTTAATTTTAGTTTTTAAGTATATTGGTAGAATTTAAATAATTTTCCTCTCAAATTGGCCGTAGGCATGTTTAAGATGAATATTTGGGTGTAGTAGCATCCCCTATTCATGTAGAGGTAGTTTTCAGGCCTGTAAAATTCATAGAATTAGTGTAAATTCAATAAATAAGTGTAAAAGTTAACGTAGTTATTAAGTGTAGGAATTAGTCCGTGTTTGGTTTCAAATTATAGATAAAATTATGTAGATTATGGAAATGTTTTTAGATTTAAGAAATGTTAAAGAGGGCAAAAGTTATAGGGCTTTAAAGAATTATCGTAATGTGAAAATTACAGTAGCCAATCAGAATTCAGGGAATATTCTTCGTAACTATGAAAAACATTCGATGATTTGGTTGTCGAGTAAAATGATATATATATATATATATATATATATATATATATATATATATATACAAGTGCTTTAGATTCACAATCTCTCTTAATTTTCATCTTTGCAACAACTTGCCAAAGTAAGCTGTTGCCAAATTTTTGAAAATAATTTTTAAAACAAAGTAACGTCACTTCGGGAAATTAATAAAGTGCGATTTTAGTCTTTTGTCGAAAAACAATTAAATTAAGGTTAGTTTACCTTTTAAAAATTTCAAATCGGAAGTTTTCGATTAGTTATAAAAATATTTCCGCAGTTTCAACTTTGTTTGTTTTTAAATTTATATTGTGAATGTTGGTATGGATATTTAGTTGTGTTGTCTTCGTGCTTTTATCATTATACACCTTGTTTATCAAAAGTGTGTTTAATTTACAACAACCTTCAACGATCCATGCTTTTCAAAATTTATTTTTAAGTTAATTTAAAAAGAAGTGATGAGCCTAAAAATAAAGATTCGTCAATATTCTAATAACAATAGTGAAACTTACCTAAATGAATAAGCTGTTCATTTAAAAGAAAATTTGGATGTTCGAGGAGCAGAGTTGCAGTTCGCAGGAGCTGTTGTCTTCAATCAACTTCAGCAGCAGTAACCCTCAAAAGAAGGACATTGTATGTGAGTACCTTATTGGTGACATTGATACTTTATTGTTATGTTCATAATTTCTATCCTTTGTAATAACCTTGATGTGCAACAACAGGTATGCATGTCCCAAGGGAATGTTATTTGTTCTAAAAATTTAAATGTTTTATATTAATATTGTTGTTTATTCAAACGTAGTTATACGTACTTGTATGTCGAATTTCACTTTTTATTGTAGTCGAATCATATGTTTGCGTATTCACAGCGCATGCCCACGTAAAAGAATTTTGTTATGTACAGGGTGTAACACAGGTATTAATGCGAATTAAAAATTATAATTCAATTTAGTTAATCAATTTAGATACGATAGAAATAATAGGACATTATCTCAATGTGCTTTAATCATATTAACTATGATTATTGTATTCAAACAATCAATATAATTCAAAGTAATAATCATTTATTTTACAATATTAAAAATAAAGTTTCTTCTAAATTTTGATCCCTATCCCCTGGTGATGAGTTTTATGTTCTACCAATATTGTTCTACCGACGAATATATTTTTATTTTAAGAGTTATAGCCGATGGTAAAATTAATAATAACAATAAAATTAATAATTAATAAATTATATAATAATAAATTATAAATATAATAATAATAATAATTGGTGGGGGTTTTAAATATCAGTACAATATATACAGCGTGTTCAGCGAGGAATGGGACAGTGCAATATCTCGAGAGCGGATAAAGATTTTTAAATTATGAAAATATTTTTTTAAATATCTTCCAAGGGCGTACATTTGTTGGCACAAAGATTTGAATCAACGCCAATCACCGCAAGGTGGCGCTACCTCACTTCTATTTTTTAAACGCAATGCCCTATTTTTTATTTCATTTTTGGATTCTATGACATATTTGTGATGAATTTTATTAAGACTCCTACCAACCTATCTTTTGTAGTTTCTGAGAAAAAAAATAATTTTTGGAATTTTATTAATTGAAAGCATACAAATTAAATAAAATGTTTAAATGTTTCTCCATCATTTTCTACACACGTTTGATAACGCCTAATTAATGTAACACTAGTTGCCGCTCTTAAAGTTTCTCGTGGTATGTTTGCACAAGCAATTCTAATTTTGTTTTGTAACTCCTTTACATCTCTAGAAGGTGTTTCATACACTACACTCTTTAAATGTCCCCAAAGAAAGTAGTCTAAGGGACTAAGGTCAGGAGAACGAGCTGGCCACATAATGGTACCATTTGTACCTACCCATCGTTGCGGAAACACTCTACTTAGATAATTTCTCACTATTGCGCTATTGTGCGCCGGTGCGCCATCCTGTTGAAAGTACATCACTTGCCGCAGATTTACATTTACATCTTCAAGCAAAGGAGGCAGTTGATTTTCAAGAAAATCCAAATAGCGTTGGCCTGTTAAGGTACCATTAAAAAATATGGGCCAATCAATTTGTCATCTATCATTCCGCACCATACATTTATGTTCCATCAGTAGACATATAAGGCCGATCCTGGACCAGTTCAAGGTCACCCATGTAAATCTTATGGGGATTTATTTCAAGGTCAAGTGAGTTTTCTCGTTATGCCAGAACGCGCTCCACGTCTCGAGCATGCTTGTGGTGGGGATTTAAATTTTGGAGTCACTCGCCCTCTGGTGGTGAAATCAAGCTTTGGAGCTCTTTCAAGGTCGAACTTTAAGCGGAGATTTAAAATGTAGTTGGTCAAGGTCAAAGCTAAAAAGTTGCAAGGTAATCATAAATCAAAAATAGTTTTGAAGGTCAAAGGTTATTGACTTACGGTGGTTTCTTAGAAATATAAAAGGTCAAGGTGAAAAGCTAAAATAGAAGTTGCAAGGTAATCATAAATCTAAAAATAGTTTTCAAGGTCAAGGTTATTGACCTACGGTGGTGTCATATTTCTTAGAAGTATAAAAGGTCAAGGTGAAAAGCTAAAAATAGAAATTGCAAGGTAATCATAAATCTAAGAATATAATTTTCAAGGTCAAACTTTTAGCGGGAAATATAAATTTTGGAGCTGATCATCATCATCATATTATATTTATAGTCAAGGTCAACAGTAGGTATTTAACAAGTTTAAGCACGTTGTAATATGTAGGACACATATTTCTTATATAAATTACGTGTATCCTAACTCACCGTGCACGTACTCGTACCCCGTTTCAAGGTCACAGGTTAGTAACATTGCCTATTTCAAGGGGTAGCAACCCTGCTAAGTCCTCGCTTCAAGGTCACCAGAAAAGTTACTAGGTTTTTGACTATCCTGAAGGTCATTGCCCTCAGTCTCAAGCAAGTCTATGCATGTTTCAAGGGCACGTCCTATTCTGAGAAATCAAGAACAAAGGGGTTGTTTAAAGTCTATGCTTTCAAGGTCGCATGAGAGAACAAAGACGATCTATTGTTTCGGCTGAGTCATGGCTTCTGAAATTCTAGGAAATCAAGAACAAAGACGATGCATTGTCGATGGTTCAAAGTCTATGCTTTCAAGGCCACATGAAAGAACAAAGACTATCTATTGTTCCGTTATTCTAAAAATAGATTGTTATCTCAATTCTAGAAATCAATAACAAAGGTGACCCATTGTCAACGCTTCAAAGTCTATGCTTACAATTTTCAAGGTAAAAGAACAAAAGCGATTCATTCTTCTGGTCGAGTTATAAAATAAATTGTTATCTCAATTCTGAGAAATCATGAACAAAGACGATGTATTGTTCAAAGTCTATGCTTATAATTTTCAAAGGTAAATGAGCAAAGACGATTCATTGTTCTGGTTGATTTATAAAAATAGATTGTTATCTAAATACATCTCTTTCAAGAACAAAGCAATCCATTGTCAACGATTTAAAGTTTATGCTTATAAGGTCACACCTCTGATAACAAAGACGATCCATTATTCAGTTATTTTAAAATAGATTGTTATCTCAATTCTAGGAAATCAAGAGCCCTGAGGTGCATGTTTCAAGCAATGCCACACCTCAAGTGAGCTAAACAGGTGGCCGTTCCTAAAGGTAGCCGTTTCCTAAAACAGGTAGCTGTTTCTTTAAACAGGGTCCGTTTCAAAACAGATAGCTGTTTCCAACATTTCTTAGAAATATAGAAAGGTCAGGGTGAAAAGCTAAAAATAGAAATTGCAAGGTAATCATAAATCTAAGAATAGAATTTTCAAGGTCTACTCCACTTGAAGGTTCGACGAAGATCTCATAAGGTATGCATAAAAAGTAGGTCATGAGCTCATTGAAGGTGAATACTCCACTTCAAGCTAAAAATAAATTGCAATGTCACCATCCTCATCATATTACAAATTTGTATGTCAAGGTCAGAAGCTAAAAATAGAAACTGAATGTCATCATCATATTTACAATTTAGAAGTCTTAGTGTGAGGTTATTGATCTGTATATCATAGCTAAAATGGTTGGTTCAAGTCCTCACTAAAAGGTGATCGCGTTACAGCTAAAAAGTATAGTGACAGCATCATCGTTGAAAGTAGCTTATGCGCGTAACCAGATATGTATGGTAATCAAAGAGATGGTTCATATCTGCACTAATGTAACATAGTGGGGGTCGTTTAGAGTAACAATATAAGGAAATAGTGTAATGGGTAGTGAGTGTTGTGTCAAACATGTGGATGGCATACGCTCAAGAGCAATGGACCAAAGCAACTGACCTGAGAACAGCGGTGGAACGCTTGAAGCAAGAATTTTCAGCATTAGTATTCGATGCCGAACATGAGGCGGTTTACGGGGGAGGTGATTATAGTGAAGCGGAGTGTAACGTCCTAGTGAAAAGTATGAAAAGAGTAAAGATATGTGAAAAGTTTTTAAATTTAAAGGAAATATGTAGAACATGTTTTGTAGAAGAACTGAAAGCTGTGCAATTGCATCAGTTTTGCAACGATGTAAAAAAATGGACGGCATCTCCTGATGGTAGCAGTTCATCCTCATCAGATGCAGATTAGCCTATCAATACAATTATCAAAGTACACTCTCCTCTAACATCATGATGCAGTAATATATAGGACAGTTCCGGTGTCAACTATAATTCATAAGCGTTCTCGAATCAATAAAGATGGATCTATCTGCATTGAACAGTAGCACTTTCTGTAAATCCTTCACGAACGTAAAAGACGCAAAATATAAAGTGATTGATATGAATACTATCAACACAAAGTATGGGAAACATATTATCATTGAAACCCAGAACTTTAAGTGCATACTTACCTTAGGATTTTATGAATAGTTCAAGAAGAAGAAATCGCATTGAAAAGTTTAAGCAATATCCGGTTGAGAATGAGGCATTACCAGCACCGGAACTGTAGGAAAGATGACTAATTTAACATTTATGTAAAAAAAAATAATAAATATATATCTATGTATAATTGTTTGGAAATAAATTATATATTTTTGTTGCAAAAAGAAAGTCTTCTATTTTTGATTAAATGAAGGGTATATCATAATGAAGAGAGCTGCTATTGATGAGACTAAAAAAAATGTAGCGTATAATAATATGGTGTCTGCAGCTATATTGGCTAAGTCTTCAAGGTTAAGATTTATTGGTATCATATTACAATTCATACCAACCAATCTTCAAGGTTAAATTTTATTGACAAGGTATTGAGGAGGTATAATATTACAGTTCTTATGTTAGACTCTTCGGTTCTTAGGAATAGCAAAATAAGCATTCTTAACCAATCCACATGTAACTGACTTTGTGCATGTGTACTCGGTATCCTCGTGGAGTCTACCCTTCTATATAAGTTTAAATTTTATAATCACAATATTCCTTCAACATCATGTTTTCCCAAAAATTTATATATATATATATGTTAAAGCACTGTTTTTGCACATTAAAATCGCTTACGTATTTTATTGTAATAGGGGTGTGTGTGTGTGTGTGTGTGTGTGTGTGTGTGTGTGTAAACCAGAAAATCAGTTCAATTTGTTTAAATGTAGCATGTAGAAAATGCACGATTGCATTAGCGCATATACAACACCTAACGAAGACAACCAGACAAATATAGAAAAGTAATGATTGTTATAATTGATGTGCAAGGATTCAAAACAGCAAGAAATATATTTACACCTAAGGAACTAGCGATATATAATGGAAAAAATTGTTCATTACGTATTCAAACCTCCATTTCCATGGTTGGATAGTGAATTTCAAAAGCAAGCTAATTGGTTAATTCACAACCACCATTTTATCAAGTAATATGGATATACTTCTCCACGTCTATTCCTAGTATACTTAGTGATTGCATATCAACAACAGATGAGGTGTACGTTAAAGGACGAGAAAAGCTGAATTTATTCAAAATTTTAAAACAAAGCATTACAGTGTTTGAAGAACAACATACTTTACCCAAACTTCATCCATGCTGTTTTTCATAACAAAACACTTGTCACTGCGGTTGACTCATGTATATCATTTATATGAAAAAATTGTAGAAATTCTAATAAAGATTTATTAACTGAATGTCTTATTCAATGTATTACCTCAACGCTTTTATGAGTATTTAAGAAGAAGAAGAAGAAGAAGAAGAAGAAAACTAGATAAAAAATGTTATCTAAGAATAAACATTTGGATAATGAGAACCTAAACTGCTTTCGGTCTACCGGAAACAGATCCGTTCTGAGAAACCTCCTGTTTTGAGCTTTTAAACCGGGAAAGTTGTTTTGAGCTGTTTCTGCCTGTTGCTAGAAAATAGGGATCTGTTTTGAGCTGACTGCATCAAAGTTTATTTTCAATTTTTTACAATGTTCTACCGAACAAAATTTAAAGAATATTTGATAAAGGTTATATACCAAATTGGTTTTGAACTTTTCAAGATTGGGCATGTAAGGAATCCGGTCACGTACTTTACAAGACAGGACACCTATTCATAAGGAACTGCAAAGGTTAAATATCTCGATGTGTATTTGGTGGAAAAGGTCATTTGACGTAAAGTGGTTGGGATTAAAAAATGGATCGACGTTGATAATGTAGTTTATAAGCATATTATTTTATTGTAAGGCAATAATCTCATTTATAATTCAATGATGCCTAAGAACAACAAGCACTTTGGAACACTTAAATTACTGTAGGTCACTATTGGTTTAATAACGGATATAAATGTCCTGCTTGTATAGGTACCGACTAGTAAGAATATAACTTATTGTAAGATAGTGTTACTTGGAACTAAGAAATGTAATTTCTGTAAGAATAATAAAAGACCAATTGTAATTTGTATTATTTATTAATAATAATAAAACATACTGATACATAAATATTAGCCCTAAAGTGTTTATGTAGTCCTCAAATTATGAGTGATGCATCTAATGCAATTGATACCCTTATGGAGTCCTTTACGGCATTTCAAGCGATAAGTGGTCAATCGACAAGACACCGGTAAATACAGACAAAGGATTTGGTTATTAAATTTGCGAGCGGTCTCTATGATCTAATAATAGTAATGAATGAACCAGATAAACGTCTAATAACTAGCGAAGACGAGGCGAACTATACCCCAATCTTAATTAACTAATGCAGCTCGTTGTGATAACAAGGATGAACAATTTCACGTATCAAAAAATATACAGGGATAATTAAATTATTTTGAAAGGATGCATGTTTATAATAAAAAACTTCTCCGTGATTGCATTATTCAAAACTTTTTTGCTAGAAATGGTGAAAGTAATAAGAATGATAAGGAGAAAAAATTATTAATATTGAGAGGGAAGAAAAGACTTGAGGCGTTAATCAAGGAAATAAAAATTGAGGGTAGATTTAGAGCTGTAAAGGTGCTTTAGTAAATAAGTAATTAATGTATGTTATATTGGAAAACCTTCATTTGAAAAATAAATAGTTTCAAAATTTGTAAGAAGTTGCAGGAATCATTCATAGAAATCTGGTTTTGAGTAGGTTAGCAGTTTTGAAAGGATGCATGTTTATAATAAAATTCTCCGTGTTTTATTCAGTAAACTTTTCATTGCTAGAAATGGTGAAAGTAATAAGATTGATAAAGAAAAGAAAGAAAAATTATTAAGTTTTGAAAAAGAAAATCGAGGTGTTAATCAAGGAAATAAAAAATTGAGGGTAGATTTAGAGCTGTGTAAAAAGAAAATGATGCAACTTCAGTGAATGTGCCATGAAAAGGTGCTTTAGTAAATAAGTAATTACATGTATGTTATATTGCATAAAAAACATTCATTTGAAAAAATAAATTGTGTGGCATAGAAGAAAGAAAAAAGTGAAATTTCTGTTTGGTTTTAATTGAATTATATAGATATATATATATTAAACGAGTTTCTTATCATGACTTAAATTATACAAATTATGTAGGAAAAATGACAATAAAAATTTATATATTTATATTTATTTATAAATCACTAATTTTACCCAAAATTCCAATTTTGCATTATATAAACAATAAGAGCGCAAAGGTAGCAGTCCAAAATTCTCAAAACTAAAAAAATGTGAAAAAAATTTTCAATGATTAATGATAAAGTTTGTAGTTTTGATATGTAATTGAACGTTGTTAATCGCTTAATAAATCACAACTCGATAATCCTTTACCCAAAAATTCTGAATTTTCGTATATATACCCAATAAGTAAGAGCGCCAATTATAGCAGTTTCCAAAATTTGAAAACACAAAAAAAAATGTGATAAAAAATGTGATGAAACAATTCATTTGAATTAAAGTACTACTGAAATTTTAATAAATCACAACTCGATAATCCAAAAATTCTGAATTTTCTATATATAAATAAGTAAGAGCCCAATTATAGCAGTTTCCAAAATTTGAAAACACAAAAAAATGTGATAAAAAATGTGATGAACAATTTGTTACAATGAAAGTACTACTGAAATTGCTTAATAAATCACAACTCGATAATCCTTTACCCAAAAATTTGAATTTCGTATATATTCCAATAAGTAAGAGCGCCAAAGATAGAACTAAAAAAATTAGGAAAAAATTGAAGGTCCTCTTTACTATTAGAATGCATTTTTAAATAAATCAAGCACCAATATGAAATATGATAAAATAAAATAATAGTGTAACTAATTTGTAAACTATTTGTAATACGGTTTTTTTCTAAAATAGATTTTAACGATTTTACAAGAAATAAAGTAATAATAACGCTACAATGAATCTTTAGACATCTTACATATATATACATAATTAATTCAACAAATGGATTGTACTGTAATGAGTAAAAGCATGCAATTGCAAAAATGCATCCATGTAGTATTATAAGTATGGTTTGTAATATGATATTCAAGTACTGTACTAGAATGGAATGCATAATTGCAATTATTGTTTGTAAACGATAGACATGTACTTGAACTACGAAAGTGATGTATGTTTGAAAGTGTGTGAAAGAAAAGATGTTACATTCTATGGAAAGAGATAAAAACGAGTCGACGAGGACGTCCTCCCAGGGTGTGGAATGTAATTAGTAAAGTCCTAGAAAAATGCGCTCTTAAAATTTAAATTTTCGCCTAATTGAGAAAAAAAAATTTTTTTCAACGCAGTTGTGTTTAGAAGTGGTAATCTATCATTTGATGTAATAATTTTTCCAAAATATGAAAAATTACATTAAATTAGCCAATTCCATTTTGAAACAACAAAAGCACTTAAAACACACCTTTTTTTACGTAAGCTCAGAAGAAACATATGCATGCCATTTATCCATTTAATGTATCTAAATGCTCTTTAAATTACCAAATTCAATTTTAAAACAACACTTAAAACATGACTTGTAATTTTCAGCGTTAATAATCATTGTAGGATAATGAACGCAGTTTTTTCTGTAAAGCATTTGAAACATTCTTGTCATCAGTTTACATTACAACTTTAAAACGAAGTTCGTAAATGTTTGAATACATCATTTGTAGATTTTAAAATTCCGAATTTATTTTAGTGGTATCCTTTGCCTGTTATTTTTTTCTCTACACGCAAAAATTGAGGATTTTAACCTAACCATTAAGTTTTATATAAAAAATATTTATTAACATATAATTATGATAAAAAGTATTTTATTAACATATAATTTATTGTTTACTACTACATTTCATAATGTTGTTCACCTATAAAATTACCCTGAAACGTAAAATTGACAGTTGGATCTGTTTAGTGATATCAGCAGTTGTTGAATTTACAAAAAATAATTTGATAGGGTTTTATTTGATACTATTAAACATACTTTTATGTGATAAGGTTATAATGTTATTTCTTGGTACATAATTGAAATCTATCCTCAATGCTTTACTTTCTTGATTAACACCTTGTTTTTCTTTCTCCATCAATACTTAATAATTGTTTTTTTTTCTTTCTTATCATATTTATGATGCTCTTGTCATGTTATCATTTTTTTTCAAACTCAAAGCTGTCTCATTCGTCTATCTTTTCACCTATTTTGCTTAAGCATACTCGTATAACACTTAGTAATAATGTTATTCACCTTTCATTATAATATATAATGATAATTGTCAAATATACGCTCAGTCCTGCTTGTTCATTTGAATCATAAAAGTTTAAAAATTAAAGTAATGAGTGGTAAGTAAATTTCATGCAAATTTTTATTGAAATTTAACGGTTCATTATAGCTGTAGAAAAACTTAAATTTTATTAGAGTGGAGGAGGGTAAGTAGGATATTATATGTAACTTTTGTTTTAACTTTTGATTTTTCAGATAAAATGGTTATAAACAAATTAACTAAAATATTTCCTAATGTGAGTAATGTTTGTTGTTGTTTCAGTTTTAAGTATTTCTGTTTTAGATGATATAGTCCTCATATATGAGGACGGAACAACACCCGCAGGACCCATTTCGTGGGATACATCAAATGCGTATATTATTTATTGTTCAGGGATGAAGACATACCTGAAATGTGGTTGATGATATGTATTTCTATACATAATTATAATTTTGTAATTTAACTGATTTTTTTTTTCAGATCACATTAAATTTTTTTTTTAATTGTAACATTTTTTTTTTTCTATTTTTATTCCATATAAAGATATAAATACGTTTCTTTTATTATATAAACCATAATTTTTGTGTGTGTGTGTGTGTGTGTGTGTGTGTGTGTGTGTGTGTGTGTGTGTGTGTGTGTGTGTGTTCAGAATTTTTGGGTAAAGGATTATCGAGTTGTGATTTATTAAGCAATTTCAGTAGTACTTTAATTGCTAACATGAATTGTTTCATCCATTTTTTATCACATTTTTTTTGTGTTTTCAAATTTTGGAAACTGCTATAATTGGCGCTCTTACTTATTGGGTTATATACGAAAATTCAGAATTTTGGGTAAAGGATTATCGAGTTGTGATTTATTAAGCGATTAACAACGTTCAATTACATATCAAAACTACAAACTTTATCATTAATCATTGAAAATTTTTTTCACATTTTTTAGTTTTGAGAATTTTTGGACTGCTACCTATTCCCTTTACTTGTTTAGTATACATAAAAATTGGAATTTTTGGGTAAAGGATTAGTGATTTATAAATAAATATAAATATATATAAATTTATGTGTCATTTCTTCCTACATAATTCGTATAATTTAAGTCATGATAAGAAACTCGTTTTTATATATATATCTATATAATTCAATTAAAACCAAACAGAAATTTCACTTTTTCTTTCTTCTATGCCTAACACACTTTATTTTTTCAAATGAAGTGCCTTTTCCTTATGCAATATAACATACATGTAATTATTATTTACTAAAGCACCTTTTCATGGCACATTCACTAAGTTGCATCATTTTCTTTTTAGCTCATACAGCTCTAAATCTACCCTCAATTTTTATTTCCTTGATTAACACCTCGAGCCTTTTCTTTCTCTCATCAATACTTAATAATTCTTTCTTTCTTTCTCTCCTTATCAATCTTATTACTTTCACCATTTCTAGCAATGAAAAGTTTACTGAATCATGCAATCACGGAGAAGCCTTTTTATTATAAACATGCATCCTTTCAAAACTGCTAACCTACTCAAAAACTTTCAGATTTCTATGAATGATTACCTTGCAACTTCTTACAAATTTTGGAAACTACTTTATTTTTTCAAATGAAGTGCTTTTCCAATATAACATACATGTTTACTTATTTACTAAAAAAGCTCTAAATCTACCCTCAATTTTTTTTCCTTGATTAACGCCTCAAGTCTTTTCTTCCTCTCGTCAATACTTAATAATTATTTTTCTCCTTATCATTCTTATTACTTTCACCATTTCTAGCAATAAAAGTTTACTGAATAATGCAATCACGGAGAAGCCTTTTATTATAAACATGCATCCTTTCAAAATAAGGGTTTAATTATCCCTGTATATTTTTTTGATACGTGTACCTTTCAATTGTTCATCCGGGTTGTTATCACAACGAGCTGCATTAGTTTTAAGATTGGAGCGTATAGTTCGCCTCGTCTTCGCTAGTTTTAGACGTTTATCTGGTTCATTCATTACTATTATTAGATCATAGAGACCGCTCCATCAACCCCTTAATAACCTCCTTTCCGTCTGTATTTACCGGTGTCTTGTCGATTGACCACTTATCGCTTGAAATGCCGTAAAGGACTCCATAAGTGGTATCAATTGCATTGATCACTCATAATTTGAGGACTACATAAACACTTTAGGGCTAATATTTATGTATCAGTATGTTTTATTATTATTAATAAATAATACAAATTACAATTGGTCTTTTATTATTCTTACAGAAATTACATTCTACGTTAGTTCCTTTAAACACTTACAATAAGTTATATTCTTACTAGTCGGTACCTATACAAGCAGGACATTTATATCCGTTATTAAACCAATAGTGATGCTTTCTACAGTAATTTAAGTGTTCCAAAGTGCTTGTTGTTCTTACCGGCATCATTGAATTATAAATGAGATTATTGCCACAATAATAATAATATGCTTATAAACTACATTATCAACGTCGATCCATTTTTAATCCCAACCACTTTACGTCAAATGACCTTTTCCACCAAATACACATCGAGATATTTAACCTTTTGCAGTTCCTGTATATGAATAGGTGTCCCTGTCTTTAGTAAGTACGTGACCGGATTCCTTTGCACTTTAACAATCTTGAAAAGTTCACTAAACCAATTTGGTATATAACCTTTATCAAATATTCTTTTAAATTTTGTTCGGTAGAACATTGTAAAGACCGAAAATGTGAATAGCATAAACTTTGATGCAGTCAGCTCAAAACAGATCCCTATTTTCTAGCAACAGGCAGAAACAGCTCAAAAAACTTTCCGGTTTCCGAAAACAGCTCAAAACAGGTAGCTGTTTCTCAGAACCGGTATCTGTTTCGTAGACCGAAAGCAGTTTAGGTTCTCATTATCCAAATGTTTATTCTTAGATAACATTTTAATTATCTAGTTTTTCTTCTTCTTCTTCTTCTTCTTCTTTGAAATACTCATAAAAGCGTTGAGGTAATACAAATAAGACATGTCAGTTAATAAATCTTTATTAGAATTTCGCTACAATTTTTCATATAAATGATATACATGAGTCAACCGCGTGACAAGTGTTTTGTGTATGAAAAAACAGCATGGATGAAGTTTGGGTAAAAGTTGTTCTTCAAACACTGTAATGCTTTGTTTTAAAAATTTTGAATAAATTCAGCTTTCTCGTCCTTTAACGTACACCTCATCTGTTGTTGATATGCAATCACTTATACTAGGAATAGACGTGGAGAAGTATATCCATATTCCCACTTGATAAAATGGTGGTTGTGAATTAACCAATTAGCTTGCTTTTGAAATTCACTATCCAAGGTGTGCCATGGAAATGGAGGTTTGAATACGTAATGAACAATTTGCTTCCATTATATATCGCGTTCCTTAGGTGTAAATATATTTCTTGCTGTTTTGAATCCTTGCACATCAATTATAACAATCATTACTTTTCTATATTTGTCTGGTTGTCTTCGTTAGCGTGTTGTATATGCGCTAATGCAATCGTGCAGTATTTCTACATGCTACATTTAAACAAATTGAACTGATTTTCTGGTTTAAAAAAAAAAAAAAAAAACACACACACACACACACACACACACACACACATTAAATAGTAAATACGTAAGGATTTTAATGTGCAAAAAAGTGCTTTAAATATATATATATATATATACTTTTGGGAAAACATGATGTTGAAGAATGATATGTGATTATAAAATTTAAACTTATATAGAAGGGTAGACTCACGAGGATACCCGAGCAATACCGAGCATGCACAAAGTCAGTTACATTGTGATTGGTTAAGAATGCTTATTTTTATTCCTAAGAACCGTTAAGAGTCTAAATAAGAACTGTAATATTATACCTCCTCAATACCTTGTCAATAAAATTTAACCTTGAAATTGGTTGGTATGAATTGTAATATGATACCAATAAATCTTAACCTTGAAGAGCTTAGCCAATATAGCTGCAGACACCATATTATTATACGCTACATTTTTTTTTAGTCTCATCAATAGCAGCCTCTTCATTATGATATACCCTTCATTTAATCAAAAATAGAAGACTTTCTTTTTGCAACAAAAATATATAATTTATTTCCAAACAATTATACATAATATATGTTATTATTTTTTTTTCATAAATGTTAAATTAGTCATCTTTCCTACAGTTCCGGGCTGGTAATGCCTCATTCTCAACCGATATTGCTTAAACTTTTCAATGCGATTTCTTCTTTTGAACTATTCATAAAATCCTAAGGTAAGTATGCACTTAAAGTTCTGGGTTTCAATGATAATATGTTTATACTTTGTGTTGATAGTATTCATATCAATCACTTTATATTTTGCGTCTTTTACGTTCGTGAAGGATTTACAGAAAGTGCTACTGTTCAATGCAGATAGATCCATCTTTATTGATTCGAGAACGCTTATGAATTATAGTTGACACCGGAACTGTCCTATATATTACTGCATCATGATGTTAGAGGAGAGTGTACTTTGATAATTGTATTGATAGGCTAATCTGCATCTGATGAGGATGAACTGCTACCATCAGGAGATGCCGTCCATTTTTTTACATCGTTGCAAAACTGATGCAATTGCACAGCTTTCAGTTCTTCTACAAAACATGTTCTACATATTTCCTTTAAATTTAAAAACTTTTCACATATCTTTACTCCTTTTTCATACTTTTTCACTAGGACGTTACACTCCGCTTCACTATAATCACCTCCCCCGTAAACCGCCTCATGTTCGGCATCGAATACTAATGCTGAAAATTCTTGCTTCAAGCGTTCCACCGCTGTTCTCAGGTCAGTTGCTTTGGTCCATTGCTCTTGAGCGTATGCCATCCACATGTTTGACACAACACTCACTACCCATTACACTATTTCCTTATATTGTTACTCTAAACGACCCCCACTATGTTACATTAGTGCAGATATGAACCATCTCTTTGATTACCATACATATCTGGTTACGCGCATAAGCTACTTTCAACGATGATGCTGTCACTATACTTTTTAGCTGTAACGCGATCACCTTTAGTGAGGACTTGAACCAACCATTTTTAGCTATGATATACAGATCAATAACCTTTGGCCACACTAAGACTTCTAAGAATTGTAATATGATGATGATGACATTGCAGTTTCTATTTTTAGCTTCTGACCTTGACATACAAATTTCCAGTAATATGATGAGGATGGTGACATTGCAATTTCTATTTTTAGCTTGAAGTGGAGTATTCACCTTCAATGAGCTCATGACCTACTTTTTATGCATACCTTATGAGATCTTCGTCGTAACCTTCAAGTGGAGTAGACCTTGAAAATTCTATTCTTAGATTTATGATTACCTTGCAATTTCTATTTTTAGCTTTTCACCCTGACCTTTCTATATTTCTAAGAAATGTTGCGAAACAGCTATCTGTTTTGGGAAACGGACTGTTTAAAGAAACAGCTACCTGTTTTAGGAAACGGCTACCGGTTTAGGGAACGGCCACCTGTTTAGCTCACTTGAGGGTGTGGCATTGCTTGAAACATGCACCTCAGGGCTCTTGATTTCTAGAATTGAGATAACAATCTATTTTTAAAATAACTGAATAATGGATCGTCTTTGTTATCAGAGGTGTGACCTTATAAGCATAAACTTTAAATCGTTGACAATGGATTGCTTTGTTCTTGAAAGAGATGTATTTAGATAACAATCTATTTTTATAAATCAACCAGAACAATGAATCGTCTTTGCTCATTTACCTTTGAAAATTATAAGCATAGACTTTGAACAATACATCGTCTTTGTTCATGATTTCTCAGAATTGAGATAACAATTTATTTTTATAACTCGACCAGAAGAATGAATCGCTTTTGTTCTTTTACCTTGAAAATTGTAAGCATAGACTTTGAAGCGTTGACAATGGGTCACCTTTGTTATTGATTTCCTAGAATTGAGATAACAATCTATTTTTAGAATAACGGAACAATAGATAGTCTTTGTTCTTTCATGTGGCCTTGAAAGCATAGACTTTGAACCATCGACAATGCATCGTCTTTGTTCTTGATTTCCTAGAATTTCAGAAGCCATGACTCAGCCGAAACAATAGATCGTCTTTGTTCTCTCATGCGACCTTGAAAGCATAGACTTTAAACAACCCCTTTGTTCTTGATTTCTCAGAATAGGACGTGCCCTTGAAACATGCATAGACTTGCTTGAGACTGAGGGCAATGACCTTCAGGATAGTCAAAAACCTAGTAACTTTTCTGGTGACCTTGAAGCGAGGGACTTAGCAGGGTTGCTACCCCTTGAAATAGGCAATGTTACTAACCTGTGACCTTGAAACGGGGTACGCGTACGTGCACGGTGAGTTAGGATACACGTAATTTATATAAGAAATATGTGTCCTACATATTACAACGTGCTTAAACTTGTTAAATACCTACTGTTGACCTTGACTATAAATATAATATGATGATGATGATCAGCTCCAAAAATTTATATTTCCCGCTAAAAAGTTTGACCTTGAAAATTATATTCTTAGATTTATGATTACCTTGCAATTTCTATTTTTAGCTTTTCACCTTGACCTTTTATACTTCTAAGAAATATGACACCACCGTAGGTCAATAACCTTGACCTTGAAAACTATTTTTAGATTTATGATTACCTTGCAACTTCTATTTTAGCTTTTCACCTTGACCTTTTATATTTCTAAGAAACCACCGTAAGTCAATAACCTTTGACCTTCAAAACTATTTTTGATTTATGATTACCTTGCAACTTTTAGCTTTGACCTTGACCAACTACATTTTAAATCTCGCTTAAAGTTCGACCTTGAAAGAGCTCCAAAAGCTTCCGATTTCACCACCAGAGGGCGAGTGACTCAAAAATTTAAATCCCCACCACAAGCATGCTCGAGACGTGGAGCGCGTTCTGGCATAACGAGAAAACTCACTTGACCTTGAAATAAATCCCCATAAGATTTACATGGGTGACCTTGAACTGGTCCAGGATCGGCCTTATATGTCTACTTCCATCTCACTTGGAAATTGGTTGCTATTACCCAATGAGGATTTTCTGACGACCAGTAATGGGAATTGTGGCGATTAACGATTCCATTGTTTGAAAAATTACTTTCATCAGACCACACGATACGACCTAGAAAATTAGGGTCTTGCGCATAATGTTCCATAAAAACTCCGGTAATAAAATTAAGTCTGCGATCTTGATCTCCTGCATGCAGTCCATGTACCAAATGAATTTTAAATGGTTTGTACGACTGTGATAAGTTGGTCCCCCTTACAATTTAGTGTACAGCGTATCGCATTATTTAGGCGTTATCTGCATTATATTTGTGGAAGAACAATCCTTTATCTTTCATTTGGTATAAAATTTGCTATTTTGTCTGTATCACTCAAATGTTATGAGCACTTCCTGAAATTACGTTTTTGTGCTAAAATTCCAAGGATTATTTTTTTCTCAGAAACTACAAAAAGATAGGTTGGTAGGAGTCTTAATAAAATTCATCACAAATATGTCATAGAATCCAAAATGAAACAAAAATAGGGCATTGCATTAAAAAATTGAAGTGAGATAGCGCCACCTGGCGGTGATGGGCGTTGATTCAAATCTTTGTGCCAACAAATGTGCGCCCTTGGAAGATATTTACAAAATATTTTCATAATTTAAAATCTTCATCCGCTCGAGATATTGCACTGTCCCATTCCTCGCTGAACACGCTGTATGTATATATATATATATATATATATATATATATATATATATCGTTCTCCTGACCTTAGTCCCTTAGACTACTTTCTTTGGGGACATTTAAAGAGTGTAGTGTATGAAACACCTTCTAGAGATGTAAAGGAGTTACAAAACAAAATTAGAATTGCTTGTGCAAACATACCACGAGAAACTTTAAGAGCGGCAACTAGTGTTACATTAATTAGGCGTTATCAAACATGTGTAGAAAATGATGGAGAAACATTTGAACATTTAATTTTATTTGTATGCTTTCAATTAATAAAATTCCAAAAATTATTTTTTTTCTCAGAAACTACAAAAGATAGGTTGGTAGGAGTATTAATAAAATTCATCACAAATATGTCATAGAATCCAAAAATGAAATAAAAAATAGGGTATTGCATTTAAAAAATTGAAGTGAGATGGCGCCACTTGGCGGTGATGGGCGTTGATTCAAATCTTTGTGCCAACGAATGTGCGCCCTTGGAAGATATTTACAAAAATATTTTCATAATTTAAAAATCTTCATCCGCTCTCGAGATATATGATATATATATATATATATATATATATATATATATATATATATATATATATATATATATATATATATATAAATGAAAGGACATAAAGTGCATTTTTACTTTTTAAAATAAAATACAGAGTGATTCATTTGAAAAAATTGACAAAATCATGCGTTCGAGTTATGGCTCGCCCTATATTCAATTGGTGCAATAATAAATAGCTTTTTCTCGTAACACTGTACCTATGTCAAAAAGTTATGCCTGGACGTTGAAATGAGAATGATTTTTGTGCACAATTGACCATAACTTTGAAATACCGTGTATAACGTAATGAAACCCTATATTGGACGTGTGGGGGAGATTAGCGTAATCTAAATTGGAAATAATATGTAGGCTGTCCCATTTTAAAAAAAGTATGTTTGGTTACCCTGGTAATATGTAACACCCTGTAAATACGAAAATAATTTTATAAAGTTTGAAGTTGCCTATAATTTTTGTAAATAACTTATTTTGATATCTCCTGTAGTAACGGATATATCGTACTTCGACGCGCTAATGCCGCACCCTGTGTGTGTGTGTGTGTGTGTGTGTGTGTGTGTGTGTGTGTGTGTACGTAAGTAGTCGACAACAAAATAGCACAATTGAACTAAAATACTAAAGCAACCCTCAAAGGAAACTGAATGTCTAAATTAGTATTGGTTTAAATCAAACGTAGCGCAAAGAACTTAACAGTTCGGTGTATATATTTAATGTATTAAATTATCAAAGACGCTTGAAAACCAAGACTATCTTATAAATCATTGAATAGAATAAAAAAAAATAAAATTAAATGTCTAATTTAAATAACTGAAACTAAACTAAATGTCAGAATGAATATTCGATTAAATTGAAATCGTAGCACAAAGAAATTAATAGTTAGATGCATCAACTACACACTTTAATATATTAAATTAAACTTTATGCTAAGTCAGTCAAAGATGAGAAATGAGTATGTATGATAAATCATTGAACTGAATGAAAGGAATAAAATTAAATGTCTAATTTTTCCCTCAGATAACCCAAAGCTAAATAATTTTTTTTGAATTTAGTAAAATCAGCTTAAGGCACAAGTATGGGTTGAAGTAAAATTGCAAGTCTATGTTACTTTATAGGCCACCCACAAGACCTATATACATATGGTACAGTGTAGAAAGCGTTTCACCAATAATAAAATTAAACCGTTCATTGATATCTCTTAATAGATAGACCAATACTTATACGTTAAAGGGTTAATAAGCATATAGCAGTAATATACATATGAATATGAAGACGCAAAGATGAATGCATTCCCTTGTACAGGTTGTTCTATATTTACAAAAAGCATTCAAATTAAATGTAGCACAGTAAGATTGACTTTGTTCAAAGAGCATAGATAAATAGATTAAATTTTGAAACGGAACATTTAAAACAAAAATTACTGATCACTACCTAAAGGTTAGCATAAGGTAAAGTACGGTAGGTATGGATACACATTAATATACCTTCATGTGTATTTGTATTCACAAACAGGTGAATCATTAAAATTAATTATTCACAAAAGCATAAAGATAATTTTTGACTTAGCTTTGGGTATAAATAACGTTTAATAAGGTACACCCGTACCTATCCACGAAGGAACGCAGTTGAAAGATTCGAGGAGTAAAAGGTACTTATTACACATAATCAATTTTTTTTTTCTTATATATACCCTTATTTTCAGTTAATCCAAGATGTCATGGGAGTTGAGCCATTCAAACCAATGAAAAAACCCTAAAACACTTAGTTTAAATTTCAAAAGGCGCGGATGTACCTACCACTGTACACAAGGGTTAAAGCCCATTCCACTTCTAGAGAGATGGATGGTTTATTGTATGACAGGGTACTGTTATTCGTAACTGTATTATTTGATTTTCAGATTATATTTGTAAGCTCTACAGATTTAAATTTAAATTATTTGCCTCCTTTGTGGACTCTCAGTCGCAACCTGCACTACTTTGGGGTATGATGTGACCTGACTTACTAATTAAAGATATAATAATTTGCAACAACTTATTTACGTTAATAATGATATAAAAAAAATCCTGGACAGAAACAAAATAAATAATAATATTCAACGTAATAAATAAAACAAGACTTAAATTAATAATTATGCCGGCATGTGTGATTTCTGCTTAATTGTGTGCCTGGTATCGCTGTCTGGAATTGTATCAACTAGATACACGTGCGGATAGCCCTGAATATTTAGTTCATAAATGAACGTGTTAATTAAGGTGGAAATAATGGAAAGGGGTGCTGTGCGATATAAGTACAGGATTTTAAATAAGTTGCTGCAGGTGAATATTCTTTTATTTTCGTTTAAATCTTGAATTAATTGGCAATGGATTTAAAAACTTATACTTAGGTTATTTATCAGTTGATACAAGTTTTGATTAGTACTTTAAACTAACGGTTTCGTGCGGTTGGATAAATTATAGATATTTAAATATAGAAATTTATTAATACGTTGTTATTCACGAATTGAATTATTTTACAATGAAAATATTAATTATAGTTGTAATTTGTCCTTGTGGTTTTGTGTGTACTTAAATGAATACAAATCGGGTTGATATAGAGTAAATTTGCAATTACTAGTGTATTAATGAATGAAACGGGATTGCAGGGTGCCTGAAATTGAATCACAGGTAAATGGACAATTTTGTGACTGATGTATGATTATGATGATGTTTAGTGAGTATTCGATTCAGGTGAGCTAGATGTTTTAATGGTGGTGAAACGTGAATGTGATGTGTAGATAGATGCAAGGGAGTCTAAGTGGTGGTGTAGATGATGGATTTAGGTTTATGGGTTAGTGCAATAACAGGAATAAGAGCCAGAGGGATGAATCAGAGGAAGAAGTATGTGGTGTGGACGTTAGTATTAGTTGGAATTGGAGGCGGTGGTGGTTTGGGATATGTTTTTACGCCAATGTAATACCTTGACCACTACAATGGTATTAGTACTTCGGATAGCTAAAGGATGATAGGTGGTACGAGAAGTTACTATTTATTCGGGGCTCACACCACTGTCAGTAACAATTACGTCTCTCGGCAATCTTTATGTACTCTCCTCGGGGGGTAAACACCTGAAATACCGTACCAAAGATTACGTCTGACTATTGTTTGATCTAGTATGTATAGATGGGATGTATGGTTGGATCGAGAAATAATTATTTATCCGGAGCATAACCACTGTCAATACTGACATTTCTCTGCAATTGTTACGTACTCTCCTCATAGAGTAAGCACCAAGAAGATCGTACCAAAGATTACTTTTGATCGCAATTTGGGGGTGAAGGAGATGAGGGTTGGATCCGGATCGCGAAAATAGGTATGAATAATTTAGGATATCAGGCAATTTTGGATTTAATTGAACAGGCTGTTTATAATAATGGGTGGGATTCAAGCGACTCAGGATATCAATTGAGGCATAACAGTAATAATGTTTAAGATTCTGGTAAGTCAGGATATTAATGATGATAATGTGAGTAATAATGATAGAAGTAAAGTTAGGATGCGGGCGGTCCGGTATTTATAAGGGGATTTGAACTGATTGGGAAAGGAGTGTACAACTGATAACATTTATTGACAATGATATTACAGTTGCGGAAGAAAATAGGAAATAAGTTTTGATAGGAATTATTTACTAGGATAGGAAAACTTATTGGCAAGATTTTCAGGATCACTACAAATTTTGCTGTATTGAAATCCATTGGAATGTTGTATATCACTTGAGGTATCTTCGAAATACTGTACAAGCTAGTTCGAAGTAGTTACAGGGTCATATATTACCTTTCTCCAATTTTTAACGGTGGTAGCGCTGGTGGTCCGGTATTATTTACATACCGCGGGAGCTTCTTTATCTCTTTGCTAATTAAACCGATTTCCGGCGACCACCAGGGAACAGGACATTTCCCATTTGTATGATATTTTTCGGAATACTTAATGAGACAGCGTTATCAATTGTTTTTGTGAGGGTATCTATTTCCTCACAATTGGATAATCGTCGATGTAGTGAAGGTTTTCCATGGCCGTCTAGCATAGTTTTAAGAGATGGTGCCGCAAGTAATAGATCAACAGGACCCATATTGCCAGTTGATTCATTGATATACGTTTCCTATCCGTTATTAAGACTAATCAGTTGACTATCGTTTATAACATTTTCAAGTAGTGTTCCGCCTGTTAGTATCTTTCTGAACCCCACATTCTGCCATGGCAGTTAAAACCGCCTACGATTAGGCGTGGTTACGGTATTTGGCTTAGTAGTTCTTGTAGTTGTTCAGTCCAAGTTTGGTCAGGAAGATATATATTCAGAATATTTACTTTCTGGGTTACGTTTTTTGCAACAGGGCATGCCTGTAATTGGGAGTCGGACTCCTCCGTGACTTCTTCCTCCAATACCAATTCCTGTTTTTTGTCTAATAGTTTTAGTGTTGCAGAAGCATATTTACTATTTGGCTTTAATTTGTTTTCTTGTAAGGCGATGGCCATTGGTATACGTTCGTTTATGATTTGCTTAAGTTCATCGTATTTATTTTTGACTCCACGTAGTACACTTTCAGTATCCACAATACGTTTAGAGATAAATATTGTAGCATAGTGACTAGAAATTTTAATGTAAATGAATTTACAAATAAAACACAATCACAAGACATACAAAGTAAAATGCGTAGATAAAGCTAGCACACTTATCAATGCATAAATAAAACTCGAAAGGCAAGTAAAATAAAATATGTATATAAAACATGTTTGCACAGATTATTACAAGTTTACTGTTTCTTTGGTTTATATGTCTACAAATTGGGGCATTTCTTTTGGTATATCCTCAGTGCCCCTTAATGCCAAGCCCTTTTTCGCTTGTTTCTTAAACTTTCTGTGTCGTCACCAGAGTCGTCGGGATTATTTGTAGATTACTCAGAGTAGTCGGATCCCGCCTCTCTAGGCTCCATAAACTAGTTAGACAAACTTGGTGTTGATTGAGGCTTGTCAGTCTGTTGGGGTGCACATAGTTGCGAGTTTTTTCTTACAACTCAAAATAGTGTGCATTTCTTCTGGTTGTTACCTTTCTTTTATTCTCCTTTATTTTCTTCTTCAAATTAATTGTATTGTTTTGGTTCGTTGGTTTTACGTACGTTCTGCAAAACTTTGTTATGGTGTAACATAGGATTTACTATAGACAATTTTGTTAGCTTCTTTGTATCTATAGCTATTTATTACTTTATTTTCATAACTTCCTTTTCTTTTAAATAGGACATATTTGTGATCTTGATGTTGCAAACTGCTTTAGTTCTACAATTCATTATTAATTATTTGACCTTTTGAGATCTCAGGGGGGTTCGTTAATTTCGCTATTTGGGTGCATTGTTGGTGCTTTATTATAGAGAGATTGTAAACAAATTAATTTTTAACAATTTTGTTTTAGTAGATGTTGTTATAAAATAAACAAGGTCCTGGAAGGAACATAAAATAAAATAATAGCATTCAAACGTAAGATTTCTGAATATCTAACAGTAGTAATAATTAACCCTAATATAGCGGCTCTGGTTAATTTATCTGCGATGGAAGGATCGTCCAGGGTCCGCCTATTCGTGCAGCTGGTTCCGTAGTTTCTAGGCCGGTTTCGTTAACTGTAATTATTAACATTATGCACACATATGATAACACAAATATTTGTTCCGGAAGTATGAATGATTAATTTCGGTGTGAAAAATAAACAAAGTGTAGTGAACCTTTCTCGACGGTTTTATTGCTTTAACTGGATTGTAGGTAATCAATGATTAATAGGTCATTCGGGTGTTGAATTTTATAATGAAATGATTTAGTAAAAATTACATGAATTGGTACAAATCGGTTTAATTTCAAAGGAATTTGAGAATAAGCGAATGTAAGTAAGTGAAATATATGTATAAGGTGAATAGGCAGTTTTATAATTAATGAAGGATGATTTGTAATTGATATTGTTTTAAAGAACTCAATATATGAACGTGGTTTTTAGTGGTGCTTAGAATTAAAAGGCGGTGGGGTGGGGATGGTGGCTGATGTATATGGAGCTGATCAGGTGGCGGTGCATATGATGGGTTTTTTTCTACTGGAAGGTTAGTGGAACCACAGGAGAGAGATATTTCTAGATGATTCAGGAAAGAGAGATGTGTGGCGGTAATCGGGATATTGACTGGACCTGGTGGTGGTGAGAGGTGGCAGTGTTGGATGATGATTCGGTGAATCAGGATCAGGATCGGACTTACTCGTAAAACTATCATTTTCGGGGCCTGAACCACCGTCAATGGTACTAGTGTAATCAGTGACACTCCCCTCGTGGTAACAGACTTGAGAGACCGGATTAATGATGACTGTTTATTATGGTATTTAAGGGATGATAGGGTAGGTTAAACAAGAAGTGATTATTTGTCCGGGGCCCAGACCACCGTCAGTAATAATGACATCTCTCTGTAATCGGTATACACTCCCTCGTGGTAGTTTAGTTTGCTGGAATGAGGTTCTGAATAAGGTAGCGTAAAGTAGGAATTAATAAGCCAGGATAGCAGGTAATCTTGGATACGGTTCAACAGGCAGGATTTAATAACTTTCAATATTCAGGTAAACTCAGGATACTACATTCACAGGATTAAATATAGCTAGAATCGAAATAATAATTTTGGAATGCGGACGTCGGGTATTTATACGGAGACTTAAATGGAGTGGGAAGGAGTGTGCAGACTGATAACATTTATTGGCAACTACTGTTGCGGAAAGTAATAGGAGTTCAGTTTTGATAGGAATTATTTACTGGGATAAGAAAACTTATTGTAGGGATTTCAGGATAGTTAGAATGCGTGCGGTCTTTTGGATGGATCCAGACAATTTTCATCTGTTTCATACCATCCTTTTCCGAACTCATACATTTTGTGGTTTCTGTAGTACTTTTCTGAATGTTAAAATCCGTAGTATTTCATTGATGCAGGAATACATGATCGTACCTTCACTTTTAGCTATGCCACTTTGATTCACTTAGGATACTGCAGCTTGTTTGCCTCGGAAGCACTCTAATTGTTTTAACTTTTCAAGCTGTTCTTCTATATCTACCCTTAAACTTAATAACTCTGGTCCTACTTCTCTAATTTCTATATTAGCGCCTACGCATGCATATTCTCTGGATTTGGAATCGTAGCCCTCTTCCGCAATTTTTATGATAAGTAGTTTCTCAGCGAATTCTGATTCACCCAAGATGTTTTCGTCACTAGTATTGGATCTGTGGCTAGTTTTGTTGCACTTGCGATTTTTTGTCGCGAGTATGCTGTGTCCTGAACAATTGGTTTAGGTTCTTGAAGATTGCTTTTGCTTCCTTTTCTTATCTAATTTTATTTACTCCTTCGTTAACGTTTTCCATTTCATACGAGCTTGACACTTTACACATAGTATTGTTTTTCAAGACCGAACTTTGCCTGTACTGAATCGACAAGGAGCTTTGGATTTTCTTGCTCAACACAAAAGGATTAAAATCTTCTTGCTGAACAACGTGTTAGTGTTGCTGTTCGTCTACTGCAAGTCTAGTACCGCGTTTAATGTGTCACCATAGTCAATAACATTATGCGCATTTGTCGGTAGTACTAAGCCGGAAAGTGGATAATAACACCTTCATCTTTGGGTTGGTCTTCAGGACGGCTCCGAACAGTATCCAACTCAAACCCTGTACCAACCGACATGGTTCTACGATTATTTTTCAGGTCATGTATTTGATCCTTTGTTTGGATACTGCTTCGACTTTACTCCGCTATTATTATTATTATTACTATTATTATTATTATTATTATTATTATTATTATTATTATTATTATTATTATTATTATTATTATGTTAATTGATAAGACTGCTGTGGTTATATGCTATTGTAATGCCTATTTTATAGTTTGCTTATTATGTTTATTTCTTTTAAAAATCTTATTAATTTTTCGATTGCATCAGGACTATCTCTAAATACTCCTTCTATGTTATTTGGCAAATTGTTATATTATGGGCATTCGATTAACCGTAATGTGCACAGTCGACCTTTATACCTTGGTACCTACATAGGTTTTAAATGAGAAAAACAGTTTTTGCTTGATTTTTTGCAAAATTGTGTTCACAGATGCATATAGCATACATGTTTACTCTAAGTAATTTTATAAAATACATTTGTAAATAGATATATGGCCATGTAATTACACATTTTCGGGAAGAATGCCTACGATTCCGCTAAGTGTGGGAATTTTTTTCTGTAAATTAGCGTTAATCATTTACCTACTTTGTAAGCTCTGAATAAATAATTATGATCTCTGATATTTAATTTAGCATACCTTCTAGAATAATGGGAGTTGTAACAGTTTAAGCATCTAATTATATCTGATAATTAATTTGTCATTACTAAGGGTCGGGAAGTATGCACTGAAAAAAACCTAAGGCATGCATGCAAATATGCACCAAAAACAGTCAAAATAAGCACTAAAATATGCTTTTATGCATTTTAGTATACACAATAAAACAACGAAGTAAATACCCATTTTACCTTATATTTATATATTATAACCCTTTATTATATTAGCTTTATTTATTTCTGTAAAAACAATATACTATTAAGTGTTTTCTAAGTTGTCTAAAGAAATCTTGGCCGTCTATCTGTTAACACTAATTAAACTAAATAAAGTAAATGTAAGTTTTTTCTTCGAACCTTAAATTTAAATGGACTGGCAGCAAATGATTTTATTGGCTAAAATCAATTAGATTTCCCTTCATAAAAATCAAGGACGATTTTAATAATACAAATTACGAAAATTCCTTTATTAAGCCTCCGGCAACAACCCATAATATTACTTTTACGGCGGCATCCGGCTTATCGCTTAGCAGGATGTACTTACTTTACCTGCTCACAAAGAAATAAGTACAATTAAAATTTTTTTGCGATTTCATTCCAATCGCCCAAAATATGCACTTTTAATAAATGCATATGCATTTAGTCTGTAATTGGGAGGGTTTGTTGTATCCTTTCCCGGTTGTGGTATTGGAACTACATAAGCGCTCTTCCATACTTCTGGATGTATGCCACTTTGAAACATTTAATTGCAGGCCTGCAACAGATATTCCTTTTTGTTTTCTGGTCGTTTTTTTAATATAGCGTAAGAGATATTGTCAGGTCCAGGAGCTTTATCATCTGTAACCTTCAAAGCTTTGCATAATTCTTTTAGAATAAATGGTTGGCTATACGGAGCTTCCATGTAGGTCTTTAAATGACGTGGTTGATGGTAAGTTTTATTTGATAATTTACCTGTATGTATTTTGTGGAAATGATCAGCAAATGCTTTCACTCTTCCGGCAACTGTATTAATTTGGTTACTATTCACAACTAATAGTTCTGGTTCGAGTTGTGTTCTATTTCCTGTTATGTGTTTGGCTTTATGCCAGACCTCAGATAGATGTGTTTTGATGTTTATAAATGATATGTATCATCCCATGACTTTCGCTTGTACGTAAGAATGGATCTTCTCATTACAACTCTAGCCTTGTTGTATGTTATTAAGTTTGGTATTGGGTTTTTCTAAAGATATTAAACGCTTTGCTTTTTCGTGGGTTAATCTTTTAACCTCTTCATTCCACCAGGGTACTCTTTTCGTTTTGTAATAGCAGAGGTTTGTGGTATGGTTTCTCTTGCGGTGTTCAAGATTGATTTTGTTAGTACTTCTATTTTGTTGTCAAATTTGTAATCTGTGCTGTACGTGTCATCATTTAGTCTCATTTTGTAAACAGCCCAGTTTACTTTTTGTGTAATCATCTTTTGAAATGTTATTTACGGTTTGATGTTTATTTGTTTGTATGGCTATTGGAGAGGGGTCGCTATTATAATATTCATTTAGCGGTTTCCATTCCATATTCAAACCTAAACTTGGAGTTGTGATTGTTGACAGATCAATGGCATTAAAGCTGTTAGATTTGGAGTTGAACTGTATAGGGTCATCGCCAATGTTCAATATCACTAGGTTTTCATACTCTAGAACTGCTGTACTACTCTGCCACGAGCATCAGTTAAATCGATTCCCCACATATGGGAGTAGGCGTTGAAATCACCCAGTAATATGAATGGTGAAGATAGCTGATTAATTGTTTGTACCAGGTCATCATATTTCCAGTTTATGTTCGTAAAATAAATATTCCATATTGTTGCTTGAACGGAGTGCATCACTTCCACATCAATAATTTGATGTTTCGTGTTAAGTTTTCTTTTGTATACCACATTCTCTGTCAAAACTATGACAGTGCTTCCGTATGCTCTGAGTGGAAAACAAAAGTTTTGTGCAGGGTTTTATACCCTCTGAAGTGAAATGCGTCATTGTTTTTGAAATGACTTTCTTGAATATATATAATAAATGGATTATATATTGTAATTAACATTTTCAATTCACAATAATGTTTTTGTAGACCATTACGGTTCCATTGTATAATGTTTTCACATTTATTATACGTAGCCACTTTAAAATAAATTAGATACGTCTTAATATATGATTGAAACTGTTATGTAGATATATAAATAAATATTGAATAAAAAATATAATATAATAAATAAAATATCACAGATAAGATCACAGATCTAATATAATATCATACGTTTAATAAATACATAAATAAGTATCAAAAATACCACAGGGGTTAGCAAATCTTTCGCCGTCAACGACGGCCGACCGTTGCTCTTTTTTTGGTAGAGTTGCAGGATGACTAGATTCTGATATGAAAGAGTAATATTCAGATACAGAGCGACTGTCGTTAGAATCTCGTTTTTTTCTCTATAGCTGGAGATGTAGGACGTGGACCAAGAGTAGATTCTGGTTCCAATGAAATGTTTGTGTCGAGTGGTTTTCTAATAATGGTTTGATTACCACAACAAGGAGTGGTAACAACGCCTTTGCTAAAGATCGTATATCAAGGAATTCAGTAACTGCCGATGGAGCAGTTGCACTTGCATAGCTTACCCCCGCATTGGGAGTAGAGACTGCAACGCTCTTTTTTGCTTCGATGTATGTAATCTTTACTTTTGCTCGTACTTCTTGTATGGCTTTCTCTTGCTTAAAAATAGGACACACTGAAGCTGTTGCAAAGTGATCTCCGCCACAGTTGACACATGAAATGGGTACCTCACAAAAGTTTTCCACGAGTAAAGGTTTTCCACATGTACATAATTCTACCTCTACTGTGCGAAATATGACCAATCTTGTGACATTTGAAACATTTTAAAGGAGGAGGTACATAAAGACTAACGATTAAAGAATAAAAAGCAATCTTTATGGTTTTTGAAAGTTTAGGAGTGTTGAGAGTAGAATATGACTCGGTGAATCCTGTAATTCTGCATTCTTCTGGTTCTTAGTCGCCGAAACTCTAAGACGTCTTGTTTACTTAATTCACTGCATCTGTCCTCCACAGTACAGTTTAGCCTGTCACGACAAAAAAAATACGTCTCTAGAAGTGTGCATAGATTTATGCTAGAGTTTTTGGGAGCAGTTTATTATAGTTTTTTTTGGGCCAAGATCTATAGACAAACGAAAGTGTCAGGTATCTCTGTGCTCATCAACTACTAATGGTTATTAGCACTACCGGTCACTAGAATTTTGCCGTACTAGCAAGAGAAGAAGGCGTACTTTGGTTTTTCTCCGTTTTAGAAAAACAGCGACCTCGGCCAAATTTGAACCAGAGCTACTTGGATGAAAAATAATCACTCTAACCATTCTACCACCGAGGAAGCTATATTATTATTATTATTGAAAATTATCGTATCGTAAAAATAACCTCGAACAGCACAAGAAACAAAAATATATTGAAGTACACTGCATATCGAAATAGAAGGAAGAAACACCAGAAGTTAAGTTTAATGACATTGTGAACAAAATTGGATGCTAATGATATAAAGTCTGTCCACAAACGAAGCGAAGGAATAAATTAAAATAGTTCATTTATTTTACATATAAGCCGTACACGATTTTGTATTAAGTACTTAATAGATTTCTTAAACTAGTTTTAGGATATACCACTTTCATAATATTGCGTTACAATGTAAGTTATTTATTTTGTTTACTGTTCTAAATACAAAACTAGATAGGTATCTGTGAATTGAATATTTAGGATTGCTATTTAATAGTTACTTGTTACTTATCTCTTTACCAGAATGATCTAAATTTTCTGTACTGACTGCCTTTACCATTTACGTTACATATCATAATTGATTACCCTATGTACTTTTCTACTTTGCAAAAGTTCTAAATAAACCTACTAGTGCTATCTACCGGATGTACATGGGTTCTGGTTAGTTCAAAATTCATACATTTTACAGATATCTGTTACTTTGCAGAATCACTACTACATGGTGGTATCATTAAATAATTTACATATTATTAAAAATTCTTTATTGAGATACACATAAATTTGATTTTGGCAATAATGATTTTTGATAAGAACATTTTGGGTTGAAAAACTTGTTCCTGAGACGTACTTCTTTTTCCAAGCAGCCATTATTGTGCAGATATTTTGAGAAAATCTCTCTTTGCTATTTCGTCGAGGTTAATCACCATATTTATATATAATATTTCTTTACTTTGTAAAGTAATATAATCGCTATTGATGCGGATGTAAGAAAATAATACCTACACACACAATTTGGTAAGTTTTCTCTGCTTCTTTCAACTTCGTTGTAATTAGAATCTATCTTTCATGCTTAATATACGATAATTCAATATAGTTTCTTAAAAGAATTATAATTTAACCAGATCATGTTAAATCACCACATAGAGCTCGTCTTCGATCTACAGAAGTAAAACAACGTTATATGAATAAATTGTTATTGTATCCCTTACCTTCTTTCTATCTTTTCTTTATTGGTGTATTGAAATTATACGTCATGTACCTTTTCGTCTTGCTTTTGGGTTTTGTTACGAAGTTCTTTTAACTGGGACTGCTCGTAAATGACTAGTAGCAGTGCTTTAATTACTTTTGTTTCGTTATCGTTAATGTTACATTGGCATTGGAGATTACGATGATAGAATTTAAGCTGTACTAACTAAGGCTCAACTGGCTCAAATAGTTCAACCCCAGGTCAAATTATTTCATTATCGCATGTACTAATAAACATTGTATTGCCGAGTTTACTTCGAACCTATCATACGTTATACATTGCCTTCAACAGGGATCACTACAGCATCTACAAAAAAGTGCATTTAAATTAACCATATGACAAAGAATTTTAATGAATAATTTACCTTTGTCACAATACCGGTGTCATATTGATATCCGAATCCATTTAACTTTCGTAAGGATTTCACTAATGTAGAATCGTCATAATTTGATCAAACCATCAGCCAACATTTTGTGCACATATTTTAACCAAATTTAGATTGATTATTACTGAACGTTTACATAAAACACCCGATGATGTGTTAGCATTTAGCGTTTATCTTTGATTCTATTTTATTAGCTACTGTATACGCTACCACGAGCTTCTCCGATTATTTAGATAATTGAAAGTATGTTTATTAACGGGAGTTTGTGTTTGGCTATTTGGAAACGAATATATATATATATATATATATATATATATATATATATATATATATATATATATATATATATTATAAAAGCCCAATGGGACGGAATCTCTTGGGCAAAGGGTAAGAAATAATAAAAAGTCCTTTTACAGGCATATGTAGATTAATCACGGCTACAATTTAAAATTAGTCTCACATATACAGGGTGTTTCAAATTCAAGTAACATCAAAGTTATGTTTTTTAAATGGAACTCCCAGTGTTTTATTTAATTTTTCAATTACTTTTTAAAAATAATGTTAGTTTATTAAAGGTACCTTATAGCTAACTTTGATAGTTTTCGATTTATTTGACATTTTTGAAAATACAGGTTTCTTGAAAATAATTCATTGCAGCTTATCACATTTTTGAATTTACCATACAAAAGTACATTTTATTTATTAAGGGTTTTGTATGTCTATGTTTAATACTTTCCTAGTAATTTGCATTAGATTACCAAAATTAGTGCATTTCATTGTTTTAATACAAAATTTATAATAAATGTTCAATGTGATGTCCATTTTCACGAATGCACATTATTATCCTTTTTCAAATGATCTTCTCACATTCCTTAGCATGTCAGGAGTTATCGTGGCGAATGTATTTTACATACGTATTTTCATATCTTCAATGGTTGTAGGAGAGGTATTAAAACGATATTTTTAACGTGTCCCCACAAAATATCCATTGGTGTTAGATCAGATGATCTTGGAAGCCACTGATAAGGGCCGTCTCTGCTGATCCATTTTACTGGGAAATGTTCATTTAAATATTGTCTTACATTACGCGAAAAATGTGCTGGAGCGCATCTAGTTGCAACCATATATCACTTCTTAAAATCTAATGAAACTTCTTCCGTTTAAATAACCATAAAAAATGTGGCCCTATTACGGAGTCTACTATTATCCCCCATAAACATTCAAAGACCATCAATTTTGATGATTTGTTGTTCTGTACTGGTGGTCATTTTCAGTACTGTAATACTGAAAATTAAGCCGGTTAACTAGTCCATTCTTATCGTAAGTAGCTTCACCGGTAAATAGGATTTTGTTTAAAAAGCGTTCTTCTTTACTTTCTTTTTCAAGAAATCGTAAACAAAATTCAAGTCTGTTTTCAGAATCGTGTTCGTATATATTTTGGTGCATTTCAATGTGATATGGATAACGATGTTTTTAGGAACTCCTTTAACACTTGATTGACTTACATCTACTTCTTTAGATACACATCTTGTACTAATGTTAGGATTTTCGATTACTGATTACAATACCAATCATTCCGTATTTTCGTTTCCCGTTTTAGGTTCTCCAATTCTCGTTTTTATATGCCACGCTATCTGTTTCACGAAATCTGGCCAATGGTCTTTCAAATACTTCCTTGCGAGGATGATTTTAAAGGAAATTTTTCTGCATACACTCGTGCTGCTAGTAAACATTTTTCCAGACATTCCCAAGAATTAAAATCATATTCACACGATCTTCTAACGAATACTTCTTCATTTTATAGTCAATGACATTAAGCACACTAAGCACATTTGACAGATACCAAATTAAAGTCACACCCTCCGTTGTGAATAAAGTACAAATTTTATATATCTTTAGTCAACTAATACAAATTACTCGGAACGTATTAAAAATAGACATACGAAACCCTTAACCTTCCATCGGGCGCAATATGTTGACTGCCGTATTCGGGCGCAATGTGCTTGACAGGCACATTACAAAAACATAAATAACGCACAATTAAATTATTTAAAAAATTTCCGAGTAAGGAATATCATATTGAAGTGTTAAAAGAAAAAAAATACAACAATTTTTAAAAATAGATATGTATTTGACATAAAACTAATCGAAATTGTTTTAATGAAATTTATAGGCATATGAATACTGTGTACAATGAAAATCAAAACCGCAAAATAAAAAAAAGAAGATAGAAAATCGTTGGAACAATTATAGAAATAATATCTATTCACTCAGCTTCCGCGATGGGTTCTGCACCTTCTCCAGTAAAGCACACATTGCACACCATACTTGCATGGGACAAGCAAATAGAAGTCTTGCATTTTCTGCATACATGATTTGTCAACCTTCTCAAACCGGTTTCGCTGGTACAAGTTGAACATCTCATCCTTTTAGAGGGGAGGGGAGGGTGACATTTTCTTTTTCCTGAGAAGAAGGACGAAATCTTTTGAGTTTGTTTTGAAGATCGATTGGCATTCCAACAGTTTTCATACTTCTTCTGCTTAGCTCTCCAATTGTCAGTTCATGAGCCAGTTTTTTGAGGAACAGTCTTCTACGCAGTGGTTCTAAATCATTACTAAGGTAAATTACTTGTGAGTTAATACCGGCTACATTTAGCATCGTAAAGAGTATTGTCATTGGCAAACGCTCGATATTTCGAGACACATTAAATGTAGCACACATTTTGTCAGCAGTGTCAACCCTCCTTTTGTCGAGTTGTAAAATGTGATAATTTCGGGTTTCATTTTTTCTTCGGAGCTGAGATCAATGGCGTTGTCAGTATGAAGCGTTGAGACAAGAATTACGTTCTTTTGGTTTTGGAATATAAGACACTAATGTCTTTCCATTACTGAAGCCAAAAACGCTAGTAAATTTTGGCCTACTTTTAGTAGCTACAAATTCAGTGGGTAGTTGCCTTTTATTCCTTCTTATAGTTCCAACATAGGACAGTTTCTTCTTTTTCAGGTTGTCAACCAGATTTATATCGGTAAACCAGTTATCACCGGTAATGTTGCGTCCGGTCCCACATAAGGGCTCAACCATTCTATTCACTACGTCACTTGGTTTATTACTAATAGAGAAGGGCCCTTCCGGCTGCTGTCCAGCATAAACTTCCATGTTATACGTATAAACCATTTTTGCGTCAACAAGAGCAAAACATTTTAAACCATATTTGCTTGGTTTGGAAGGTATATATTGCCTGAAAAGGCACTTTCCTCGGAAAGCTGGCAACATTTCGTCAATTGTTAAATTTTACCCAGCAATGTAGCTCTCTTGACATCTTTGCACAAATTTATGAAACAAGTCACGAATTGGAGCAAGCCGATCCACTTTTTTTCTTTCTTCTCTTGTGTTTCGGTCATCAAAACGAAGACAGCGCATCAAAATTTTAAATCGTTTGATATTCATCACAAGACTAAATTTTTCAATGCCATCACCTTCTTTCCCCAAAGTTCCTCGAGACTTTGTCTATTCCCTCTGTACGCTCCCGCTAAATATAATAACTCAATAAAAGCCCTAATTTCGATTATGTCCGTGTATTTAATGTCTCTCTCTCTCTGCGATAATTACTCTTGATATTGTCGATGTATTGGTTTGTGTACTCTACTATCATTCCTAACATTTCTTCGGTGAAAAGATTGTTCCAACAATCAACAGCAGTTTTAGCAGCTTTGGCATTCCCTTTAACTCCAGGTAAGTGAGTAATCAAGTTGTGAGGTTTCCTACGAGCACTTTTCAGAGGTGGGTTTTATTCCACTTCGTGATCTTATCTTTCCCATAAAAACTCGTACCTAAATTATCATCATCTTGTTTATCAGTTTCACCTTCCTGCTCTGATTCGGAATCATTATCACGTTCCTCTAACACATCCTCGGAAGCAATGTCACTTTCCTCTCCAAAATCATCGTCTAAAATGGGATCGTCATCATCATTTTGTAGCAAACGCATTATTTCTTCTACATGTTGCGGATTATACAAATTGAAGGTTTCGGACATTTTTCAAAGAAAACTGCAATAAGAAACAAGAAATAAATGTTAAATAAAAAGAAGCAACGTATTAGGGCGCAAAGTGCTGGATACGCCAAACTGATAAATCCAGATGTTTTATAAAATTATTGAAAACCCTTACATTATTTGCCTTAAAGCAGTAGTAAGAATTCATTTTTCTAAAAATATTTCAAAATACGTACCTTTATAAATGTAACGAGTTCGGCGCAATGAGCTTACTTAAACAAAACTTGAATATCTCACGTAACGAAGGTCGAAAACAAACTGAGTGAGTAATGTTGTATAAAGTACCTAAAAACGGAAGCTATTGAAAGCATCATGCACCAAGGTCACCGGAAGGCGAAGTAGGGTAACAAAATGCATTCGCTGTGCCTGTCAGATCAGTTGCGCCCGACCGAAGGTTAACAACGATCGAAAACATGAAAATATGTATTCAAAATGCATTCACCACGATAACTCCTGACCTGCTAAGGAATGCAAGAAGATCATTTCAAAAAAGGATAATAATGTGCATTCGTGAAAATGGACATCATATTGAACATTTATTATAAATTTTGTATTAAAATAATAAAATGCACTAATTTTAGTAATCTAATGCAAATTACTCGGAAAGTATTAAAAATAGGCATACGAAACCCTTAATAAATAAACTATATTTTTGTATGGTAAATTCAAAATGTAATAAAATACAGGGTGTTCCATTTAAAATAACAAAGAAATTGCACAAAAAGATGCTGAAAATTAAATCAATTGTCGGGAACACCCTGTATAACAATTTACTATTGTAATTATAAAACCTGAAAAGTATAGAATAAATAAACAAAAGAATTACACCTTGAAATTGACTTGATAAGCTGCAGTTTTCAAGAAGCCGTAAGGTACCTTTAATAAAATACTAGCCGTTCCATTTAAAAAACATAACTTTGATGTTACTTGAATTTGAAACACCCTGTATATGTGAGATTAATTTTAAATTGTTACTAATCTACATATGCCTGTAAAAGGACTTTTATTATTTCTTACCGTTTGCCCAGGAGGTTCCGTCCCGTTGAGCTTGACTCATCCTGTATATATATATATATATATATATATATATATATATATATATATATATATATATATATACGTGTGTATTGTGCGTGTGCGTGTGCGTGTGCGTGTGCGTGTGCGCGTGCGCGTGTGCGTTAGTGTGTGTGTGCGTGGCGTGCTGCGTGCGTGCGTGCGTGTGTGCGTGCGTGAGTGAGTACGTGCGTGCGTGCGTGCGTGAGTGCGTGCGTGCGTGCGTGCTGTGTGGTGCGTGCGTGCGTGTGTGTGTATGAAATCTTCCTTTTCAGGTTTATTTCTGAAAGATTTTTGAACAGACAGAGGGGTATTACGTTCTTTGGTTGTTACTTATAAATTTAAACGTTGATGTTAGTACAAGTAAATCTCGCGACTTGCCCTCGTCAGTATTAATATTAAAAATATATGTTAATTACGAAGTTTTACTGTTTCATATCTTGATATTAGGGTAAATTTATACTTAGCTTTGTTTTCGGAGGAAAATGAATGTACGGTCGGTGTGCATTGCATGAATTATCTGGTCTTTTTCTTGCAGAGGGAACTGTCGTTTATTTGCTATTCGTGTTGCTTCCCTAGTTCAAGCTTTACAGGATCTCTCCTTCAGGAAATAATAATGTATCTTTTCTTTCTTTAAAGCTTGTGGGTCCAGTTTCTTGTCTGTGCTCCCTATCTTTCTACCTGCAATTGTGTTCTGGCTTTTTAATTAACCTAACCATCTATTTACTCTTTATCAACGCTTCAAAACACGCTATCCATGTGCTCTGCGGTCTCAGGACCGTTTGACTGAGTTACTAGTCGAGCAAACTAACTTCTTCCAATTTTATGTGACGTTGTAGATTAGACAAGTGGCAATGTATTATTGAAAACTTAACTATAAGAATTATATTACAAATAAATAATATCCTTTTAATTAGTATTAATTAATTTGATTATGATATATCTAATCAATATTACTTCAGTTTTATATTTTTTATCATAAAACACCCCAACGCCACTGAAGTCTGCCAAACATATTTATTTATTCGTTCGCTTCGTTTCTGGACAGATTATAGAGTATAAATTTGTACGTGAAGTGTCCTTAAAGAGTAATGACTTTTTGTTAGTCAAACTTTGTAATGAAAACCATAAGAGTAAACTTTTTAATGCTTGCCGTAAATGGCGGGAGGGGGGGGGGGGTTAGAAGAATCTGAAAAAAAGGTGTATGGACGCTATTGCTTTAATAAGCATATAACATTTGACTCCCGCCAAATTTATCGCGAAGCCCGTAATAAAGAATTTGTCTTGAGGTACAAATTTGTGTGGATAAAGAGTGACCGAATCTTAGTTAAGAAAGATGAAAACTCAAATGCTTTTTATATCCAAACAGTTCATGATATTGACAAATACATAAATTAATAATTGTTCAGTTTGTGTTTGAAAAATAAGACTCGAATAATACATAAATTACAAATTTAATTTTACGCATGTTGTTAGTGCACATTTTTAGTATAAAGTTATAAACATTTATGCAAATTTAATCTATTCAAACGTACATGTTTGTTTGAACTTAATTTAAGAGTTCGTTATACTACCAATTCTGTTATTGTGGAATATTTACTTAGAATTTTTTTTTTCTGTTTTCCTATCATACAGTTTTAAGTTTGAGTTTGAGAATTAGGTTTTTATTTTTTAACAAATATTACTATTAATAATAAATTAATATGCGGAAATATTAGTTATACACAAAATTTATTAGTGGATAACCCAATTACCTTTAGAAATTGTTTAGACATAAAAGAATGGAGGCAGTTTACAGCCATAAATCATTCGCAAAAAAGGACCTAAAAATTATTCATCTGAATATACGATCCCTTAAAAGAAATTAGAAATATTGTTGAAAATAAGAGAATTTGACGTTGTTTTACTTTCCGAAATTAACGTTAAGCCCGTGTTTGGGGAGGGTTTTCCCATCTCCCAACTATGAATGTAAAATGAAAATTAGGCAAAAGCGAGCTGGAGGTGGATTGGCTATTTACGTTAACAAAAATATTTCATTTACCTTTATTGAAACACAAACCATAGAATTTGAAAGTATCAGTTTATAATTAATTTCCCGAATAGCAGTAATACACTTGATATTCTACTAGATAGTATGTTATCTAAAAATAAGTAATGATTGGTGATACTAATATAAATCTTATGGACAATCAAAACGTGGCTGAATATGAAACTACGTTGTATGGTAAAGGTTTAGTAGGAGCAATTAATGACGTGCCGCGTGAAGAATTTAGGAGGGTAATTTAAAACTTCCATAATTGATCACATTTTATCCGTTTCAATTACAAAGAAATTAAATCAACTGTTTTACGTCACAAAATTTCTGATCATTAACCCATATGTATAGTTATAGAATCAGATGTACAACCAATATAAAAAAATGAATATAACGAAGATCACTTATGGTATGTAATGTTATTAAAAATTTGAACAAATCTATCATCTTATTACGAACCACTCTACAAAGTGTACTAAAAAAACGAGGGTAAAGAATGGGTAACAGTCAGCATCTTATACAAGATAAAAGAGAAAGGTAAACTGTTTAGGAAATGGATGTCATGCCCAAATAATATCGAAAATAAAGAGAAGTATAGAGTATTTAGTAATCCTTTAAACAGAAAAAGATCGAAAAATGTGGAATCCAAAATTATGACTAATATTGGTCGAAAGTACAATAGTAAAACGACTGTTGCTAATTTCTCTGATATTTTGACTGATCAAATAAATAAGTTAGTTAATACTTGCCAGCAGAACGTTGTAATAGACCAGTGGCAAGAAAACAATAACTGCAGCTTGTATATGCCACCAGCAAACACTATCGAACAAATAATACAAAAACTTCACTAAATCACCTGGCATAGATAATATCAGAGTTATAGATATAAGAAGTAATATACCTATTTTTAAAAAATGAATCTGTAAATTAATTAACCACCCAGTAAAATGAGGCGTTTTGCCTGATGAATTTTGCTTCCGGTGATGGAGAAAGTAATGCTATACATAGTTAAGCATATAAATGTTTACTTAGCTGAAAACAAATTGATTAATCCTAACCAACTTGGTTTCCAAACAGGCAAAAATACAGAACAAACTTTAACATGTGTCACGGATTATACAAACAACCAAATAGACAAAAAAAAAACACCATAGCGATTTGTATCGACTTGTCCAAGGCTTTCGACACTGTATTCCACAATGCATTAATTAAATGTATGGAGGAAATTAAGTAATAGAACTTACGTGGTGAGGGTTGAAAACGAAATAAGTAATAAAAAGATGCTTAAATATGGAATGCCACAGGGAAGCAACCTCGAACCCATATTATTTCTAATTTACATTAACAATATTTTTAACGGATTGGAATTTGGAAAGTTGTACGCAATATTATTGTATTCAAATTACGATGTTAAGATACCCGAACATGTTATACAACAATAATTAAATACTACATACACAATTGCAATTGCTCATATTCTGCTTGCAGTTCATTGAAAAATGGTAATGAAACAAGTTATTTAGGTATAGTAATTGATTCTAAATTGAAATACAATAAACGTGTAGATCATATATACACCAAATTCTAAATGATATCCGGATGTTATTATTTATTGAACAGATTCACTGATGTAAAAACAATGGTTACGATGTAAAAACAATGGTTACGATTTACAAGTCATTAATAGAATCGATAATAAGGTACGCTGTTCGAATCTGGGGATGTTCAGAACCATCACATGTAAGAAAATTGGAATCTCTTCAGTTCAGTTTACTCAAACAACATCATGGAGATCAAACTTTGGAAAAGAAACAGACATTAGAAAAAATACAGACTATGACCCCGTATGGTCTAAATAAGCACTTAAATATTTTTAAATACTATGATTAAAATGACTACCTTATACCTTTGCAACATACCAAACAAGAAGAAATTTGTTGAAGATACCTAGGTACTAAAATAGACATGGAAAACGTTCCCAAATGAAATATATCAAAAAAGAAGGATCAGTTAATTTAAAAAGGATTTATTTAAATGGATTATAACAGTACAGATTAAAACAGAAACCTGTTTTATTAGCGTAAAGACACGTGACTTGTAAAGATAGTGACTTATTACTATTATTTTTTTTTTTTGGATAGGAAGTGGGAAAACCTTCAAAAGGTACAAGTCTCCTAAGATCCCAGTAGTGTGGGATTTTCACCCACTAAAAACCCATCGGCTGCTAACTCCATTAGCACTCGTACATAAGTATATTATATTTCTTTAAATAAATTGATTTTTTCAGGAATGCTAATAGTTTTCCAATAGAGTTCGTGTCATCTTTAAATACTTCCACCAGGTCATGAGCCATGTCCAGTTCTTGTCTTGCCTTTACGTATAGCGGGCCATTCAATAATTATGTGGATTATCCCACAGTTGGAACATCTAAGTTCTGTACATTCCGCCACAAGATGTAAATGCGTCATATTTGCATGACCAATTCTCGGTTTAGTGATGACTATTTCTTCCTTTTTGTTAACATCTTTTCTGTTTTCCATGGTGTGATGTTTTCCTTTATATGTCCTAATTTTGTTGCAGATGTATCCCATTCTGTCGCCCTTTGGTGCAAAATTACCTTCTTAATACATTCCTTATAATCCCTTGATCCACTGGTATGTAGTCAATTTCCCCAGATGCTCCCGTTTTAGGCGCTGCCAAATCTACTGCCGTATTTCCCTCTATTCCAACGTGTCCTGGTACCCATATTATAATAATGGTTTGATTATATTGTCAATGGCGGATGCTCCATGATTGGGCATATACATAATGCAGGAGTTTCCATATTAATGTGTTCTTTTATATTTATGGTTCGTAAAATTGCAGGTTTCATCACAGAAGGTCTATCTCTACACATATCCTGAATTTCTATATTACATAGTATGGTATAATTGATATGTTTGGACAAAATAGATATTTTTGTTACATAGTTCAGAAGTAATTGCATTCTATGAAATTTTAATGGTGGTATGGAATAAAAAAGAAGCAATGCTTTTCTTCTAGCTCCCCATGTAGTATTTGCCATGAGTTTAGGACAATTCAGTTTAATTTTGCATTCTGATGTTAGAAATTTTATATGTTGCCGAAAATATAACTTTTTATCAAACATGATTTCTAAAATATTGATTGTCGGTTTGAATTCTACTTGATGTTCATGTAGATCTAATAAGAGATCGCGTTGTTATGTAGCAGTCGACATAAATGGATGGTGGTGGTTTTTGAATTTGAGAATTTGAAACCAATACTTTCAGCAAATTCGACTAAACGATTTTTTGCATTCTGTAGCCTTTTAAGAATGTCTACAATGTCCTTTCCACTGTAGAGCATGATCAAATCGTCTACGTACAGACCTGCAACTATGGGGCTTTGGATCACTCTTATTAGCTTATCAATAGCAATCAGAAAAAGAGTGCAGCTCAATACAGATCTTTGAGGGATACCGTTTTCCAAATAATATATTTGAGATATGATAGATCCGCTTCTAGTTCTGAAAGTGCGGTTGGATAGAAAATTTGAAATGAAAACAGGTATGTTCTCTCCAGATCAGATCATACGCCTTCTCCAAAGCAAACGCTATTGCTACCGTGTGTTCTCTACGTAGAAACAAGTCTAATACATGTTTTTTTCCAGTTTTACTAGTACGTCCAGTGTCGAATCGTAATGGCGAAAACCCATTTGACGCGAAGTAAGTAACTATTTCGCTTCTAGTATCCACATTATCCTGTTGTTGACCATTCGCTTCATGACTTTGCTCATAAAAGACGTGGGTGATATAGCCCTATAATTTTCAGGCTTTGTAAAATCCTTTCCCGGTTTAGGGGCAGAAATAGTTACTGCCTCGCGTCAGGATTCTGGGTAAGTACCATATGTGTGTATATCGTTGTATATGTCTAGTAACTTTTCTTTTCCAGCATAGGAAATATGTTTTAGCATGGCATAGTGAACGTTGTCTGGTCCTGGTGAACTATCTTTGGATTTTAGCAAAGTCCGTTCTAATTCATCGAGCGAGAAAGGTTCGTTGTAGTCGAGTTCTTGGTGAGTATTAAAGTCGATAGTTGTTTCAGTTTGCTGTATTATTTATTTGAAGTGTTTAGTGTATTGTTCTACTAATAGATTCAGTATGCTCTGCCAAAATTTGTACAATTTAGCAGGATTGCTAGTTATTTGTTGACCTATATTTAATTGTCTGACGGTTTTTGAAATTCTTTTCCCGCGATCTTTTTGATTTTTTCCAAATTTCCGTGGATGTGGTACTTGGGTTAATAGTTGAGATGTATGTTTGCCATGATTCTCGCTTGTTGGCAGTTATTACTTTTCGCGCGTTGGCACGTGCTTTTTTAAGTTCCATAAGGTTCTCAATGGTTGGAGAACGTTTAAATATGTTTAGGATTTACTTTTTTTTGGCACTGCTGTCTTAACTTCAGCGCTCCACCAGGGAACATTTAAATGTTTGGTTATTCCACTTGTTTGTGGAATACATTTTCTAGCAACCTTTAAGATATTATTTGCAAACAGTTTCACAGTATCTTCTCTGTTGTTAACATTTCCGTTTAAATTGTTATTTCCGTTAAGAGCGAGTTAATTATTTCAGAGTATTGTGACCATTTTTTTGGGTATTCCTCATTAGCACGTTTGTTCGGTAAGCCATTGTAAATTGGGCAGGGATCACTATTATGAAAGCCATCATAAGTAGATGCTCGATTTTATTTCAGGACCAATTAAAGTCAGGTAAATAAATATAACAAATTGTTGCTGTAATTGGTACATCGATTTGAATAGCAATAGCTTGAATTTGAGTATTTAATACCATTTCTTTTCCAGGAACGTCTGATTTTAAGTATATGTACACCACCACTGACTCTGATATGCCTTGTATCACTTTTACTGAAATGCCTGTAATCTTTACGATTAAATTTTTCTCCATCGTTTAAGTGTGTCTCTTGATTATCATTTTAAGGTTACAGTAGTGAGTCTTGAGTCCTTTAAAATTCCATTGTAGGATGTTTTCGTGTTCATTTGACATAGATTTCACTAAGATGTGATTTTTAATACATAATTGTATTAAATAAATAAATAACAAGCATTTGTATATGGGATAAGATACAACGAATTGTATAATAAGATGTATAAAAAGTATCAAGTAAACGGGTAATTATCAAATTAAAGATAAAAGCAGACCAAGAAAATTGTTAGGAGTAAAAAATCGCAAAACAATATCATAGAAAGTTATTACAGATTAGTCTATTAATGCGTAGAAGGGGAAAGCCTAATTTTTCCTCTTGACCACCCCTTCTTCTTTGGTTGGGGGTGCTTGTTGTAATAAATCCGTCGTAGATAATTCAGTCTCTGGCGAAGAATGCCTCATTCCCTTTTCTGGACCTTCTGGTGACGCTATTGACATTACACTGCTTTCCAACCCATCACAAGATGGGATAGTCACTTGAGTTGACGGACATGAGAATTGTAGAGGCACAGGTGCTGGTATCACTTTTTGAACGAATGTAAATTTCAGAGATTCCATAAGGTGCGGAACTAACTCGTTAACCAAGGTGTTAATATCTGATTTACTCATTGTCGCTTGAGCATATGATACTTTTGGGATCGGGGTATTCTCAACGACTCGTTTTCTTGCCTCATGGTAGCTAAGACGTTCTCTAACCTTGAGCTCTTGAATAGCAACTTCATGTTTATGTATAGGACAATTCTGTGAGCGCACAGTGTGATTTCCATTACAATTCAGTCATCTGATTTATCCCTCACATGGGGAACCTTCATGTAGGGGCTTTCCACATACACATATCTGTATGGGGTCACACCTTACAAATGTATGACCATACTTCTAACACTGGAAGCATCTCATAGGAGATGGAACATACAGTCTTACATCGAGAGAATAGAATGTTACCCTAATTTTTTTTGGAAGTACAGGCGTTGAAAAGGTCAAAACACGATAGGGGTATCCCTCATTATGCCATCCTCCTTTGTGTTAAGCTGTCTAACTAACCCCCTCAACATTTTGATTGCTTAACTCCTTCTTTATTACATCTTCTGTGCAATTTAGTAAGTCCGGACAATAAATAATTTCACGCGACTTCTTGCGTGGGATAATTTCTGCTTCTAAATGTAGAAACACCTTTGTGTTTTGCATTTTTCTTGATTGCTTTCAGTACTTGTTTCTACTAATATACCTACCTTCATTGACTTTCTTAACCATTTTTAGCATTCCAAATAAACTATACAACGCTTCACTGATAAGAAATGGGTTGATTTTATCAAAGTTTTACCCAAGTTTTCTTTTCAGGACCAGATGCCGGAATAATGCTGTCGTCTGGCTCACCTAGTCATTCATCTCATCGGTGCGCATCAAACCTTGAGATTGGGGAGGTTTTTTATAGTGATCCTCAACAACTCGATCCGGGCGATTAAGCCATGACCATCACCTACCCTGTTATTATTGTAAAAATCATGCATGGGAAAATAAATTGTAGATGTTTATAATTATTAGTATTATATGTCTTCATTATATATCTTGTCAATTAACATAAAATTAATATAAAAATCAATACTCTTACAATTATGTCTGATTTTCAAATAATTGTCAAAATTTGACATATATTCAAATGTCAGTTTAAATATGGATTCAATAGTTTTACTGCTTTCAGTAAAGTTTTTAATTTTTCTGATCCATTTTATAAAAATAAAAACCAGAATGCATACTACAAGGTGCGCCATGGAAACGGGAGGTTTTGAATGTCATTTTAATTGTAAACTTCAAATAATTAGAGGCTGCTGTTACTTTTAAGTTATTGTCAGTTTAACAGCATTTTGTCAAAATGCAACAGTGTCAGCTGAACACTGTTCATTTTCCGTAAGGGCATTCCACAAAAGTAATAGTTACGTAGTGGTTCAAAGAATGTTTCGCAACCATTTTAACAGTGATCGTAATAATGCTGTGCCCTCTGCGCATGCTATCAAAATTTGGGTTAAAAATTTTGAAGAAACAGCTTCATCGCCCAAACAGAAGCCCCACCGGAGATTGAATTCAGTGAGAACACCGCAAACCATTCAGAGAGTCAGGGAAGCTATGGTAAGAAGTCCACAACGTTCTGCACGGCGTCACTCAATTTCAGCGACAACCTTAACAAGAATTTTACACGACTTGCATTTTAAGCCATATAAAATTCAGATTGTGCACGAATTAGATCCAAATTCGATACTGGACACATGAAAACCCTAGAGTTCGTCATCAAAAACCACTACATAGCGCAAGAGTGACAGTGTGGTGTGCAATTTCGTCCTTTGGAGTAATTGGTCCATTTTTCTTCGAAGATGACAATGCAAATGTAGTGACAGTTACATCAGGCCGTTATGTTGGAATGATCGAGACATTTCTAAGACCTAGGCTAGCGTTACTTCCAAAATGTCGACACATGGTTTCAGCAAGACGGGGCAACTGCATACACTGCCAGAATATCTATAGAAGCCCTAAACCGACTGTTTCCCGATCACATCATTTCTAAGAATGGAAACATTCCTTGGCCAGCGAGATTTCCGGATTTGTCGGCGTGTGATTTTTTTGTGTGGGGCTACTTAAAGACTAAAGTTTTCGTACATCGCCCACAGAACATTGATGAACTGAAGTTAAGAATTCGAGAAGAAATCAACCGGATACCTGTTGAAATGTTACTCAATGTTATGCATAGCTTGCCTCTACGTTTGGAAGAATGTTTGCATAGAAATGGTGGACATCTCGTAAACGTTATTTTTAAGAAATAAAATGCTATAATATATAGGTTAATGTGAAATAGTTTTTAATTTTCTCAATAAAATGATTTAGTTATTTTTTATGTCTTATAAATGGCCCGTTTCCGTGGCGCACCTTGTATAATGAATCTTTAAGCAAATGTTAGTTTCGATACACATCCAATTCCAATGTGTCAAATTAGATTATAAGTTTTAACATTTTTCATTGAATTTTCTCACCTTCATTCATCACCAACAAAAATTTGAGTGTAAATTTCCAAAACACGCAACAAAAGAACTTTAAAAGAAATTCAAAACACCAAAATAGTTAATTTTAAATGCACTACGATGACACATACTACATGTATTATTATTATTATTTTTTTTTTTTGGATAGGTGCTTCGACGACTAGGTCATTAGCACGCTCAACAATTTTTTTTGTACGTAAATTCTAAGTATTGTGATCTACACTGGTTAAATGTTTTGTAATAAACTGGTTTCTTTTAGGAAGTTGACTAGATTCTGGATATTCTGTGTGTCATTATTTAAACATTGATCTGTTCGGTCGCATAATTTATTTTGAATTCTTTGTCTATTGAACTCTCTCCATTCAATAATATGTGGGGCACAGTAAATCTTCGTTACATTTTGTGCAGAGAGGAATTTCTTCTTAAACGCAAATATGAGGAAGTGAGATTCGTGTGTCCAATGCGTAACCTTGAGATTGCTACTTGCTCTCTTCGTGTGACAGTTTCTGGAAATTTCCATGTCTTGGGGTTTGGTTTAATCTTTGAATAGGCAGAGTTGTTGTTTGTCCAATTTACGAAGGCGTAATTTACAACTTTCCTTTTTATTGAGAATTTAACATCTTCAGAGCGAACTTGATAGATGTCGAGTTCTTCACTATTTGCTGCTTTACGTGCCGCGTTATCTGCAAGCTCGTTACAGAATATTCCGCAGTGCGAAGGGCACCATGCGAAACATACCTTTTTACCTGAATTTCTTAACCATTCAATTCTAGCCAGAAGCCGATACAGATTAAAAATTTAGTATATGTACTTAAATTACAATAATACAGCGCTTGCAATATAACTCTGCTATATGCACGCTCGCGTCATTAAGAATAGAGCAACAGTGAGCTTTATTCTTCACATAAATTGCGCAACCCACACCGATTTTCCCTTTGGATCAGTCTGTGTATATTATATTGTAACCCTCGTGTTCAGATAAAACTTTTGTGAAAGAATTTTTAATGATTTGTAAACTAATCCTAGATTCATCACGAACACAGTTGTCTACGTGAATACTCGATTGGCTAATTATCCATGGCGGTACTCCGCATTATTAGATATACTTGATATGGGTAATCGAGTCCGTAGTCTCTGATCATCTCGGTAGTTCTGTACACCCGCAGGGCGCATGGCGGAACTTTTAATGGCAAAATAGTCCATGTCATAATTAAAGAAGGGATTGTAGTTGGGCTGATTTGGATGGGCATTCGTTCTAAGGGCGTAATTAAGGAGCATTACACACAGGATATGTTGGAAAGGAGTATTATTCCCAAAACATGCGTAGTCTAATCTCGATATCTGGAAAGCTCCATTACACAACTTAGTCCTGCACAGTGAACCATGTTCACTTTTTGAATATGTGACATTCTAGCGCTAGATAAGACCATAGCTGAGTTTACAGAGGACTAAGGACTAGTATATCCTAAGAAGGGTATCCTTCTTAGCACCCCATGATATGTGAGATAGGTACCTGAGAGTGTTAATAAACTACCTTTATTCTTGTGATTACATGTTCAACATGATTCTTCCAATAAAGTTTTCTGTCGACGAGAACTCGTAAAAAACGTACGGATCTCCGATTTTAAACCTAGGGTGTTCGTGATGAGATCTTAAACGGCAGAAATGAACTACCTGTGATTTTGTAGCAGATAAAGTAAAACCTATTTTGTAAGCTGTTCTCACCAACTGGTCGATCTAGTTTTGCAAGGGATGTAGTAGATCCTATGTTATAGGGCCTGACTTATATATAACTAAATAATCCACGTATAGGGTTTTACCAATATCCTATGAAAGACACTCCACTAATTTACTCATTATGATTGAGAATAGAGTAACGCTGAGTGCAGAACCCTGTGGGATTCCTTTGTACTCTCTCCTGAGATACGCAATTGTTTACACGTACTCGAAATTTTCTATTTGCCAAGAAGTTTTTTATGCAGAGCAATAGCGGTCCTTTAATTTTTATACGTTTAGGTTGAAGTAGGAATTGTTGTCTGTTCGTCCTATCAAAGGCCTTTTCAATATCAAAAATTATCGCAAACGTATGTTGTCTTTCAGCACAGCTATTTAGGATGGCTGTCTCTAGTTTTACTAGGCAGTCTGTTGTAGATCTCCATTGTCTTGCACCCATCTGATATTTTGATAGTACACCGTTTCGTTCTAGCTACCACATCAATCGTATATTAACTGTCCATTCCATTAATTTGGTCAGAGATATTGGCCTATAACTGTCCATAAAATAAGGATCTTTGTTTAATTTTAGGCATGGGATTATAATAGACAATTGCCACATTTCATAGAATTGGCCCTCTTTCCATATTTTGTTAAACATGGCTAGGATATGAAGTTTTCCTTCCGTCGTTAGGTGTTTAATGAAATCATAATGAATGGTGTCTGGGCCAAAGCAGAGTGTCTGGATTTTGATAGTACATTCTCAAACTCTGAAGCTGTAAAGGGTTGATTATATGCAAGTTCGTCCAATGTTTCTTCACCACTTTCAAGATCAGAGACATTCTTTGTATTAGAGAAATCGGTATCAAAATGGTCAGAAAAATTCTCAGCAAAATCTTGAGGATTGTGTAGTCTCACCCTGGCAAAGTATATTATTTATTGACATTCTATGCAAGGTTGAATTCATTGATCGTATTTTTTGCCATATTTTGGAATTGAGGGTTTGATTGGATTTGCTAGTCACGTATGCTTGCCAAGACCGTTGTTTTGCAAGTTTGATGGTTTTCCTTGATTTGGCTCTTTGTTTTTTAAACCCAATTGCATTATTAAGAGAAGGTTCCGATTTAACTCGTAAAGATTGATTGCGGTCGCAAAAAGCACACTTTATGTCATCGTCCCACTATGGGACACATCTTTTTCGAAGTTTACCACTTGATTTAGCGACGCTTGTAAAATGTTCATGGTTACGTCATTGATAGCTCTGTTAACGTCACTTTGGATTGGATTGAAGTGTGATAAACTGTTAGTAAACATAATCCAGTCGGCTTTCTTTATCAATCATCTTCTCCGTAATTCGATTGATGGGCGAGATGTTACGAAAGAAATTTGAATGGTAGCATGATCTGAAAATATTTTATTCTGTAATACTTTCCACTCAATTTTTGGTGCTAAGGTAGGAGAACAGAGAGATGGGTCTATTGCTAACAAAATGTTGCTTCTCGCCTTAAAAAAAGTGCCTTCACCTGTGTTTAAAATGATCAGGTTCACTTCTTCCATAATTTCTTCAATAACTCGCCCTCGATTATCTGAATGTGCAGAGCCCCATACATAATTATGTGCATTAAAATCTTCTAATAGCATAAATGGGCTAGGTAATTGTTTGATAAGATCAATGATCTGTTGTTTAGTCCATGAAGAATTTGGAAGATATATACTAGAAATTGAGATTTGGAAAGGATAGTGAACTCTGACAGCGATTGCTTGCAAAGACGTCGCTACAGGAACTAAAGTGAGCCCTTAATCCGGGGGCTAAATCCTTTCTATGCGTTCTATACCCTTTCAGCACAAAATTTTCTTCTGGGTTGAATCTGGTTTCTTGCAAGTAAATGCAGAAAAGATTCTCTTTACATATTAATAAATGTAACTCTGCTAAATGACTTTAACATCCATTAATAATTAATTGGATTGGTTTGTCCATAATGAAACTATTTATTAAGAAATAAATAAAATACGAATATGTGTAAAGAGACAAACAGATAAATAAATAAATACACGAATATGTGTAACGAGAGTGACAAAACAATTTGTATACGTATAACAATTTTAGGTATCTAACGATTAGATAAAATTCACGTAACTATCACAGCTTCTACATTATGACCTAGGATTCTACAGCCAGCTGAAAATGCGGCATTCTTTTCGTTAGCCAAACTAGAATTTTTCTTACGTGAGATACCTTTTGGCCATCCTTTCTTTTTTTGCTTTCTAAGGCAGGTGTCAATAAAAGTCTCGTCTCGTCTTTCCCCAACTGAAGTTGGAGATACAGGAGCAGTTCTTTTTCTGCCCTCGGTAAAGCTTTCGGTTTCCATTTCACTGCCGATACTTCGTTTATGTACTCCTTTAACGTAGTTTTTAAACTGTTTATTTGGTTTTGTATGGTGTTTTGTAATACCGGCAGTACAGTTTTTGATACTTCGATAATTACCTCTTTGTTGTTGTCTTTAGGTTTCGCAATTTGGGCGAAACTATTGGATAATATGACTACAGATGGTTGGGCCATAGCTTTGGCTTCATTGAAGTTTACATTACGTAAGATTCTGATCTATTGTATTTTCTCCTTCGACCTATAAACGGAATACTCCTTTGACCTAGAAGAATGTTTCTCCTTACAATTTGTACATATAGACTCTTCTCTACAAGAAGAACCTTCATGAATGGGGTAACCACACACACACATGGGATTATTTTTAGTTTGACGAGGTTTGATCAAACTGTTGACACCTAAAGCAACGCATAGGTTCAGGAACGAAAGGACGAACTTTTAAATTATACATTTCGGCTTTCACAACTTTTGGCAGCTCATGCTCTTCAAATGTTAATAGTAACATTGCCGTATCCAATAACACCCGTTTTTCCTGCTTTGCAGTCGTTTGATATTTACCACTTCTTCTGATTTTAATCCTTCCTGAATTGCTTCAAGTGACGCGTTTAAGAGGTCTCTGCAGTATACAACACCTTTGCGGCAGTTTAATAATCTGCGAGGTGTAACCTGAACGTCCAATTCCCCAATTTTTTTCATTTTCATTAATGTCACTGATTGCCTTTTCGAAACTGTTTCAATCAATAGTCCTTCCTTTACCTTATTGACTTTTAGTCTCGCCGGATATTGTATAAATACTCTTACTAATTAGAAAAGGCTGACTCAATTCCTTACCTTCGCTGACCAAACTTGTATTTTTGCTTAGAGCAGAAAAGTTGTCTCCGTTTAACCCTCATCCGAGCAAGGTAATTTTCAAACGTTACCGGGCAGTTCGGGGCTGTGATTCCCGTCGTATCTATATATTGTTTGTGCGTAAAATGTTTATATATGCAAACAATTTCCTTTACAAGTTTATTTATTATAAACAGAAAAATTACTACATTATAAGCTATTTAAAACAATTATTACACAATAACTTTGAATGTTCTTTACACATATTTTGTTTACATTCGCTACAATATTGTTTTTGTTTTTGATCCTTCGCTTTGGGACACAAGTAACATCTTCTTCTGACACTTACTTGAGGTTCAAGTTTTAACTTTTTGAAGAAGTTGGTTGATCTACAAACTCCTCCATACAGTGCTGGATACTATGCTGTAATCCTCTTGATTGCCTTCTTTTGATATGCGGAAGTACTAAACTTTCAGATAGGGATACCAGAAATAAACGTCTCTTTTCGTGTTTTTTTTGTTCCAATCTGGTTTTAGATTGGTCCAAACAACATATGCAGCCACACCACTCACGTCTAACAGATTCATAAAAAATGCAAATGACCAACGATTTATTTTACGTTTAGACATGTATTTATGGACCATTTGGTCTAATGCATCCACTCCACACTTAGTTTGGTTGTAATATATTACCATTTCCGGTTTGTTCTTATAATCGCCATTGGGTCCCTTAGTATGGTGCATAGTTGACAATATTATCAGACTTTCGTTCTTTTTTGGTACATAGGATACCAAGGGTGCATGTGATGTGAAACCAAAAATTGAAGTCTCTTCATCCCGTTTCTTATTAGGCAAAAATTATTGGGGCACAAAACGCTTTTTTCACAGCCCCTACGCACGTTAATCCATTCTTCAATAATCTTTTAGATAATAAATAATCTGTGAAATAATTATCAAAAGTCACGTTTCTCTTTGTATTATAAAATGGCTCTACCAGCTGCTCAACAGCTCCACTTGCGAGGCCGTTCACAACTTGATTACCTTCTTTTCCAATATAGGTAATACCATTTAGGAGATAATACGTTTGAGAATCGCCACCAGATCTTCGTTCCATATTTGTCAGGTTTTGAGGGTATGTATTGACGGAATGAGCATCGTACACGAAAAGGTACAAGTTGCTCATCCACTGTTATATTATCTCCGGGTAAGTAATGCTTTTTGAAATTATTATTGACCATTTCCCAAATTTTTCGTATAGGTGCAAATTTATCATCTTTTCTCCGTTGGTTGCGCGTTTCTTTGTTATCAAAGCGTATAAAACGCAACAAATTTTTAAATCTTTTTAGTCCCATCGTTCCTCCAAAAATTGGTGGACCGTATAAAGCACTCCACAACACGTCATAACTAGTGTCATTTGCACTCAGATGACCGGAAGTTAATGACAAACCGAAAAAACCACGAATTTCAATATTATCACATAACTTCCAAAATACACTCTTCAACACCCTGTTGGCTTCATTGTTTCTCTGTAAAACAATTTCAGAGGCTATATCGTCATCCATAAATAAACAGAAAGCATTAATCGGCTCGTCAATAGTTTTTCCAGTCTGTATTATGGATTTATGTAATTTTGATTTTATTATGTTGCAAGAACGAGACCGATTTGAAGGAGGAGGTTGGCTGCTCATCTCTGTACCGTCTTTAGAAGTGAATTGGGATGTATTGGCAATATTTGAATTTGGCGAGTCTTCCTCTTCACTTAGTTCTTGAATGTCATCCGTTTCACTAGCAGATGAAACATGATCTTCTTCGCAGTCACTTGATGAATCAGCTACATGATCAATGTCGTCGTCGTCGTCATTCCACAGATATGTCCGAATCTCAACCTGGTGATAACCACCTGCTCCCTACGAGTCAGCTTTCTTGTCTTGCAGCCGTTAACTGAATTTGTGATTGATCTCAGATGTCCACCACTCTGTGTCCATTCTTCGCTCCATTTGTCAAGAACTTTTGTTTTGACATTGGATATCTGTAGCTTTTTGTTTAGGTGAAGTAGCTTTAGCTCCGCGGAATGCTCGGTTTTCCATGGCGGGTTCTCTGGAATGTTTGTCAGGTCACGGACTGTCAAAACTAGAGATAGTTCTTCGGCGGTCTCAAGAGCTGTATAGAGATAGGGAGTATATCTATCGTGGACATTTGCGTTGGTGCCTCTTATCAGCATCGATCTGGATTGTTGCTTCCCCATATCCTGATTTTCGCCATGTATGATAGTGCCATCATGGATCTTCGTTTGTCTAGAGATGGTAGGCCAGATTCCACATATAGGCTAGATCTGGGAGTGGTATAGAACGCTCCAATTGCGTATCTGATTCCCGAGTTATGAACGCTGTTGAGGCTGTTTAAAGTCGACTGTGCTGCCGAACCGTACACGATCGAGCCATATTCCATCTTGGACAACAGCAATGACTTATACAAAGTGAGCAGTTGATCCCTGTGATCGCCCCATTTTGTGTGCGAGATACACTTAATGAGGTTTAACGCTCTGATGGCTTTCACTTTGGTGCTATCAATGTGAGTTTTCCAGGATAGACGACTATCCCAAGTCAACCCCAGGTATGAAAATTCAGACACACATTGTAGTATTTGGCCATTCATCGTAAGACATGATCTGTAGTGTGGTGTACGGAGGTGGCAAAAATGCATGCACTTCGTTTTAGAGCTTGAGAACTTGAAACCTCTTTTCGCGCCTGATGTCACTAAAGTGTCAATCGCCGCCTGTATTTGACGGTTTACGTCATATTTCAGACAGCCAGAAAGAAAGATGGCTATATCGTCGACGTATATGCTTCGACAGATATTAGGTTTCAAATCATCACAGATGTTGTTAATGGCTATGGCAAAAAGTGTTACGCTCAAGGTAGAACCTTGAGGGATGCCATTTTCGAGTATACGCCGACTAGAGGTTTCTTGGCCTACAAGGACTCTAAAGTGTCTTTCGCGCAGAAATGATAAAATAAAAAAAGGCAAATTGCCTTGGTAACCCCACTGGTGTAGACGTTCTAACACTCCGAATCTCCACGTCATGTCGTATGCTTTCTCAATGTCGAAGAAAATGGCCGTTAGATGGTGCCTGGAATCGAAACTGTTTATGACGGAGAGTTCTAAGTGAACAAGGTTGTCCAGCGATGATATTCCAGCGCGAAAACCGGACTGATGGTTCAACAAATGGTTGTTTCTCTCCATGCAGACGAGCCTTTTGTTCACCATCGATTCGAGAAGCTTACTCAGGCATGACGTGAGACTTATAGGACGGTAATTTTGGGCCATCGAACGATCTTTGTCCTTCTTCATCAATGGAAGAATGATGGCTTCCCTCCAATGCGATGGATATGTGCCTTCGGACCATATCCGTTTAAACGTCGCCAGCATCGAATTTTTAAAATCATCGTGACCCTGTTTACAGAATTCGCAATGAATTCTGTCCTCACCGGGGCAGCTCCTTTTACATTTGGCCAGAGCCTGGTCAAACTCCTGCCTCGTGAACGGGGCGTTGTAGTCGAGCTCGATGTCCGTATGAAAATCGAGGTTACGTTCGGAAATCCGTTTACGTTCGAGAAAACTTGCGTCGGAATTTCGTGAGCTGCTGACCTGCTCAAAATGGTCCGCAAATTTCTCAACGATCTCTTGTGGATCGTCTACTACAATATCGTCTACTCGTAAAACAGGAGCTCGCAGAGGTTGTTTGCACCCGGAGATCTTACGCACTTTCTTCCATACTAGCGATATCGGAGTTTCGGGTTTTATCGTGGACGCGTACTTTTCCCAAGACGACCATTTGCTCCGCAGTATCGTTCGTCGGGCCTCTGCTCTGGCACGTTTGAACGCGATCATGTTTTCGAGCGTCCTATGTTTTTTGAAAACGTTGAACGCTTTATTTTTACGTGCGATAACCACTTTTACGTTGTCGTTCCACCACGGGACGCGCTTTACCCCGGAGTGATGACCCCCGGATTTGGGGACCGTATCCGTCGCCGCGTTCGTGAGGTGATCGGTCAGGATGGTTATCTTATCGTTGATATTTGCACCGTCTGGAATCTTCAGGGCAGGCAAGTTCGATTTAAACATGTCCTAATTTGCTTTGTCGATGTTCCATCTTTCAGGAATGTAACAGTCGGAGTGCGGCATGTTCCATTCCATCAGGATGGGAAAATGGTCACTATCGTGAAGATCATCCGAAGCTTTCCATCTGACATTTGGTGTAATGGATGTGGAGCAGAAGGAAAGGTCAATGACCGAAAAATTATTGGATCGAGCGTTAAAGGTATGTGTACCTTCGTTCAATGACGTTAGGCTGGGATTGTTAATAATAAGATTTTCTAGCAGACGGCTACGAGCGTCTAATTTATCCGAACCCCAAACAGGATTATGAGCATTGAAATCGCCAACGAGCAAATACGGATGCTGTAGCTGGGTAAGTAAAACCTGTAGGCCATCGAGGGACCAATCAAAACGAGGTAAGTATATGTTGCACACGTACAGAGTGAAAGGATGTATGATGTTTACGCATACCGCTTGCAGATTGGTGGTGAGCGGTCCCGTCTCATTCTTAGGTCTTTTCTGACGGCGACAACTACTCCACCGTTCGCTCGTTGATGGATTGCAGTATCCTGTCTTATAATTTCGTACTCCTTTAGGGAATACGGTTGCCCTGGTTTCAAGTGGGATTCTTGTAAGCATATACAAAAAGGTCTATATTTACTGATTAGTAGCTTCAAATGGCAGTGTCTTGCTATTAGACCGTTGGAATTCCATTGTATGGTGTAAGACATTTTAAAGGTCTAGTTGTTGAAACAGAGAGGTTGGTATTTCGCCTGTTGCGCCTATTATTAGTGGTACGACAAATACTTTGTCTTGTTTCCATATTCTCTTTATTTCGTCAGCTAATGGTATATATTTATTTAATTTTTCTTTATACTTTTTTCTTATATTGCTAGGTAGAGGTACTGCTATATCAATAATGTATGTTGTTCTGCTTTTCTTGTTTGTGAAGGTTATGTCTGGTATGTTATTTGTTATCGTTTTGTCTGTATGAATTAGGGTGTTCCAGTATAATTTGTAGTCTTTCGTTTCTATTATAGGTGGAGGTACATATAGGTAGTACGGTTTTTTTGATTGTATGTCGTCCATTTTGCAGTATATTTCTTGGTGCGTAATTCTTGCTACATTATTATGTCGTTCTGTGTAGCTAGAGGAAGCCATTTGTGAGCAGCTACTCATAATATGGTCAATCGTTTCGGGTTTTTCTTTACACATTCTACAGGTACTATCTATTTCAGTCTCTTTCAGAATGTGTTTTCTGTAGTGCTTTGTGCGCATGACCTGGTCCTGGATTGCCATCATACTACCTTCTGTTTCGCTAAATACATTTCCGGATGTTAACCACTTGTGTGTTGCATCAATATCTATATCTCCGTTTTCCAGTTATTATTATTATTATTATTATTATTATTATTACTACTATTATTATTGTTATTATTATTACTATTATTATTGTTATTATTATTACTACCAGTATCATTATTATTATTCTTATTATTATTATTTTCCGTTTTCACATAATGTTGTTATTGTTGTATTGGTACAATTGACGTGAGTACACCGTTTTCCTAGGGCGAATCTCCTTGATGCGAGGGCATTACAGTACTTTACGTACTGTATGCGCAGTGTTCAGCACGACGGATTTCTGCATATTGATGAGGTTGTGTCTTCATTTGAGATCAGCCTTGTCGCTCCAATTACTACCTGAATCACTATAGTTTTCATGTTCCACGGCCTTTGTATTTCTATCTGCAAGTCTTTATATTTAGGATATCTTTCGGATTCCGTTTGTTGATGTAGCCGAAAGGAATAGCTACATTGATTAATAAGCACTTCTTCTGTTTCTTGTTTTTTAATATGCCCGGTTTGTTGGCATTGATGGATCTGTCTGTGTGTTTGTGTCCCCGATGATAGTGATGTCAGGAGTATCTATCACTGGGTCCGGGTTATGCTCATACCATTTCTCTGAAACTTTAATGTAATATTCGTTGCAAATATTACAATGCAGATGTGCCCCTACCAGATTGTGTCGGTTTATCGCCAGAATAGGACAGCCTGAAACGATGTGATGGATTGTTTCTTTATGTAACAAGCAGAGTCTACAGTTTCGGTCTTTGCCAGTTTTCATTATCCTCACTTTCATATTGTGGCTATCGCTTGTGTGAGTGTGCGTGTGTGTGTGCGTGTGCGTGTGCGTGTGCGTGTGCATGTGCGTGTGCGTGTGCGTGTGCGTGTGCGTGTGCGTGTGGGTCTGCGTGTGCGTGTGTGGTCTGGTGCGTGTGGCGTGTGCTTGTGCTTGTGCGTGTGCCTGTTCGTGTGCGTGTGCGAGTGAGTGGCCGTCTGAGTCTGGGTGTGCCCTTGCGTGTGCGTGTGCGTGTGCGTGTGCGTGTGCGGCTGCGTGTGGTGTGCGTATGCGTATGCGTGTGGTGTGGTGTGTGTCGTGTGCGTGTGTCGTGTGCGTGTGCGTGTGCGTGTGCGTATGCGTGTGCGGATGCGCGTGTGTCCGCCTGTGGTGGTGTGCGTGTGCGTGTGCGTGTGCGTGTGCGTGTGCGTGTGTCGTGTGCGTGTGCGTGTGCGTGTGCGTGTGCGTGTGCTGTGTGGTGTGCGTGTGCGTGTGGTGTCGGTGTGCGTGTGTGTGCGGTGGTGTGTGTGTGTGCTGTGCGTGTGCATGTGGTGTGCGTGTGCGTGTGCTGTGCGTGTGCGTGTGAGTGTAGTGTCGTGTGCGTGTGCGTGTGCGTGTGCGTGTGTCGTGTGCGTGTGCGTGTGCGTGTGCGTGTGTCGTGTGCTGTGTGTGGTGCGTGTGCGTGGTGCGTGTGTGTGTCGTGTGCGTGTGCGTGTGGTGCGTGTGCGTGTGCGTGTGCGTGTGCGTGTGTGGTGTGCTGTCGTGTGGTGTGTGCGTGTGCGTGTGGTGTGTGTGCGTGCGTGTGCGTGTGCGTGTGTGTGCGTGTGGTGCGTGTGTCGTGTGCGTGTGCGTGTGGTGTGTGTCGTGTGCGTGTGTCGTGTCGCGTGTGTGCGTGTGTGTGTGTGTGCGTGTGCGTGTGCGTGTCGTGTGGTGTCGTGTGCGTGTGCGTGTCGTGTGTGTCGTGTGGTGTGCGTGTGGTTGTCTGTGCGTGTGCGTGTGCGTGTGGTGCTGTGGTGCTGTGTGTGTGCGTGTGCGTGTGCGTGCTGTGTCGTGTGCGTATGGTGTGCGTGTGCGTGTGTGCGTGTGTGTCGTGTGCGTGTGTGTGCGTGTGCGTGTGGTGTGTGCGTGTGGTGTGCGTGTGCGTGTGCGTGTGGTGTGCGTGTGCTGTGTGTGCGTGTGCGTGTGCGTGTGCTGTGTGCGTGTGCGTGTGTGTGTGCGTGTGGTGTGCGTGTGCTGTGTGCTGTGTGCGTGTGCGTGTGTGTGTGCTGTGCGTCGTGCGTGTGCTGTGTGCGTGTGCGTGTGCTGTGCGTGTGCGTGTGCGTGTGCTGTGTGTGCGTGTGCTGTGTTGCGTGTGCGTGTGCGTGGTGTGCGTGTGCGTGTGCTGTGCGTGTGACGTGTGCGTGTGATTGTGCTGGACGCTGTGATTGTGTTGCGTGTCGTGCGTTTGTGTCTGACTGTCGTGTGCAGTGTGTCGTTTATAGGATGTGTACGTGTGCGTGTGCATGTGCGGTGTGTCGCCTGCGTGTAGCGTGTGTGTGATGTCGATGTCTGTTGATTGATGAGTGTGTTGATTTTTGCGATGTCGTGTGGCGTTGTGCAGTGATTGTGTGCAGTGTGAGTTGTGTGCTGCGTTCGTGCGTGTTTGGTTTCGTGTGCTTGCGTTGTGATGCTTTGATTTGCAGCTTGGAACGCATCGTTGTAAATTTGTTTAACGATTTGGTTGTGATGGTGTTCAACCTCAGTGTTTTTACGTATCGGTTTTTAAGTTGAGAGCCTTGTTATATAATTGAACCTGAGGAATACTAGGCCTGTATATTTGCAAATCAGTGGATGGAATCGCTGGTTATATTCCTGTTTTTCGATGTCGATGTCTTTGATTGATAGAGTTGTTGATTTATTGGATAGGTTCAATTGGGTTTTACAGATTGACTTTGTTTCAGAAAAGGAGTTGATTAGTGCTGCAGACGTTCGATGGATGTTTAGAGTTTCTAGTAGCAAACTATGCGGAATTTTGTGAAATGCCATTTTGTAGTCTATGCAGGCTCTGGACAGATTTTTTCTGTTTTGTTTACAATATTTGTGTATCATTTGGCTTGTGAGTGGGTGATCTTTGCAACCATAGGTGTTTTTTTACACAGGTTTTTTTTTAATTTGAGAAGTTGTTAATTGATAAGTGTGTATATATTTTTCCAGATATTATCTTTGTTAGGACCTTGTAAGTATTGTGCAAACAGGTGGTTGGTCTGCAGTTATTAGCTGTCCTTGTCTTTTCGTCGTTTCGTGGGATGTGTTTAACCTTTTGTTAGCCACTTAGAAACACCTTGTTTTTCAAGTATTACTTCATTAAAAGCAATTGTTTTATTTTCACGGAATGCTACAAATTTCTTTGTACTGGCCCGTGAGCCTTCCAATTTCCAGTGACATTTAGTGCTGATTTTACTTCAATTTCTGAGATGTCTTGCCAGTTCATGCGGTCTATCTGTGCTGTTTTGTCGTATACTTATTGGATCTATTCTGCTTAACTATTGTGGGTGTTTGTTTCCCATAGGTTTTTCCAATAATCTTCAATATCTTCCTTGTCTGTTCTAGGTTGCTATTTTTTTCTGACACATTGTTGCAGAATTTGTTTGTGTTTGCTATGTATTGTTTGTTATGGTGATATTGTGCTGGTCTTTCAGTATATGTTTTTGCTGATATTTTTTGTTTAAATTGCTCTGTTACTTTACTATAATTTTTCAAGTTTTTAATTTTGTATTTTTTTGTAAATGTTCTTCTTAGTTTCCGTCATTGCTTTGCTAAGTTTTGGGTTTAACGACTCTTTCTGTTGGGACAAGTCTTTTATTAATTTACCAATGCTGAATTGAATTCTCTCCTTCCATAGTTGTTCATCAAACTTCCTTGGCGTTTTCTTTTCCGTGACTGCTGGCGTTACGTTGTTTTGTACGGCAGCTGCTGTCTCATAAATCAATTAGTTTATGGATGAGATCGACTTATATTCCTCTGGTGTTTTGCTGGTTACGTGTTTTATGAAAGTATTGCCCATTTTTATCATTGCTTGTGCTTTTCCATTATCGTTCGTTTTCTTCAGGGGAGGGTTTTGTATTTCGTTGTCATCAGCTTTATCGTCCAGAATGTTTTCGTTGATTTTTTGAATTACCTTCGGAGATAATATTGTTCGTGGTAATAGTTTCTGATGACGTGATATGTTGTTGTGTGATAAGATCTATGACCTTGGTACTTTCTTTCTCTCTTTCTGTTGCCATGATCGTTCCGTGAAATTCTTCTTTCACTGATTTTTGAATAGATAATTTCTCTTGACTGATAATAAATCTGTGTTGATTAGCCATTGCATTTGGGATTAGGGTTCTTGTTAAGGATTTCTTTTTGTCCAAAGCTTGAAAGTTTTTTAATGGTTACCTGCACCAGTTTTTTAGTTATGTATAGATAACATTACTTTATAATCCTCTTTTGTCCATTTGTTTCTTTCTTTGGTTCTATTATTTTGCTTTAGTTATTATTGAGATTTATCACTAAACGTTGAACTACTGTTATTTTGCAAATAGGTTGTTTCCGGGTGCAGGTTGCTCGGGGATTGGTTCAGTCTTGTCTTGGTTTTAATTTGTAGGTTAAGAGTTTTTAATAGGTTGTTTTACGTCTTGAACTATATTATCTATTTCTTCGCTAGTTAGTTTATGCTAGTTAAGTAGCTATGGTGTTGGAATTCAACTTGTGTTTCGAACAAGGATTTCTTTCTTTAAAAAGTTTGAAACTTTTGTTTCTGGTTTTCCTGATTTCTTTACGATATGTTGGTGAAAAAAGATAGATGTGGTTAGAAATCTGGTTTGTTGTGTTTTGGTACTCCGGTATTTAAAACCTATTTTAGACTGTACCGAGGATTCAAAATATACAAAAAAGTAGCTGGAATTAGAAATACAAGTCTTAGGATTTCCCGGTTGAGATGCAGCGGGATCTTTCTGAATAGTGAGTCAGTTGTTATAATAAGTAGATTGGTTTGAGCTTAAGGAGATTAACAATAAAGTTGAGAATTACACGCGATAGCTGGATAAGAGATAAAGCAAGACCCTGCTCCTAAACGTTTTTCAGGATAGGCTATACATTTTACGTGAAAGTAATACGGTAAATGGAAAGTAGGATTTTGGATTTAAGAAATTTAATGCACAAAGAAGTGTCGGCTCTCCGAGGTGTAGAACCGGGACCAACATTTGTTTCTTGTTTGAGAGAAAGTGGCGAACTAGTTGTGCAGAAGAGAAGCTTTACCCCGTCTAAACTGAACAATGGCGGACAAAAATAGAAAAGATGTTTCAGCAAGTAAACCAATGTACAGCAAATGGATGCAAATTAGAACACTCGTTTCGGAAATGACGGTAATTAAACAAGAAAATAATAATTTGAGGATACAGGTCAGAATGCAAGAAAGCGGAATAGATCAGCTGGAGAGAGCGGCCAGAAAAAAGAATCTAGTGCTAGGGGGGGGTTGCGGATTAGGAAAATAAAGAAGGAATCGCTACTAAAAAAAAACAAGACATAATGCAAAACCAAGTAGTCCTTGTTAAGCTAAAAATTTGCATAAGCGAAGTGAGCAGACTCGGGTAGTACAGAACGAGAAGAACGCGCCTGATACTATTAAAGGTAACTAAAAATATCAAAAACCGAGTTTCTGAAGGATGCAAAAAGACTAAAAGAATCTGATATATGGATTAGTTTAGACTACTCACAAAAAATACGTGAAAGTTAATACCAATAATGAAAGCCGAAAAGAAAAAGGGAATAGAGCGTGGACAAGGTATAAATTAGTTAAAAAATGAACGAACAGCAAAAACCAACTGGAGGCAATAGTAGAACAGTAGATGAAAGATCACCAGAAACAGATGAGAGAAATAACGAGAACATCAAGTAAAAGAACTAATGGTGGCGGGCAAGGAAGAGGAGAGACGAGGGCGGACTTGGCAGTGGACGGGATTACAGAGTAAAGACAACCGTTGAAACAAACATGCTATAGTAAATAAGACAAATAATATAGGATCTTAGAAAATAAAAATGGGAACGTGGAACCTTAAGAGTATTCTCGGCGACGGAGCACTGAAAAATTTTGTAAAGAAATTAAGGGGCACGAAATGGAACTTACGGCGTTGCAAAAGACACACTGGAAATGAAATGACACATAAGTGATAGATAACCACACACTGTTCAGGAGTGGGCTCCAAAGTGGGTACTTTGGAGTGGTCTTTCTGATCAGTTCAGCAATGAAGCAGAATGTCAGGAGCTTTTAAGAAATATCGGACAGATTGTGTATATTAGCTATAAGGCAAGAAGGAAGGTGTATCTCCGTAATAAATATACAACCCCCCCCCACGGAAGAAAAAGAACAGGCACTATTACGAGGTATTGGAGGAAAAAATAGATAGTGTCCCAGAAGGAAATATAATAATAAGGGGAGACGCGAATGTTAACACCGAAAAAGAAGACATATATAAGAAAATAACTGTGGAGAACGCAAGCACACAATTAGTAACGATAACAGGATAAGTCTGATATCAATGGCAATAGAAAAAATTCAAGATAATGAGCACATATTTCCAAAGAACAGATATTCACAAAGGGACATAGATCATACCAAGAAGTAAAGAGAACAATCAAATAGACCGTGTACTGACACCATGAAGAAATGGCTATTTCCTGGTCGGAATACAAATAAGAAGAATTCAGTTGGGAAAGACAAACATAATAAAAAGGAAAGTAAAAGGATTCGAAGTAAGTGACCTGCAGGAAGAGAAACTTAGAAGTAACAATAAAGTATGCAACACAAAAAAATATCCCAAGCCAAAAGCCGAAAAAGAAGAGAAAATGGTTTGACGAAGAATGTGAACAGGAGACAAAAGATGCTACAGATACCGTCAGTAGAAAACTACCAAAACTATGCCAGATAGAGAAGTGAAGTGAAGGAGTTATTAAGAGATAAAAAATAATGTTTATGGAAAATCAAGTAAAGGAAATAGAGAACTAATATCAAGCAAAAGAAAAAGAAAAGAACAAGAAATTAGTAAGGGACATACGCAGAGAGGTTCAAGGTAGAACATAATGTATTAAAGATGAGGAAGGAAATTTATTCAGGGACATTGAAGAAATATTTGAAAGGTGGAAACGTCACTTCGAGGAAACCCTAAATGCTGACCAAGAGCTAGAAGTGATCGATAATGATGGGGAAGTAGTAGAAAATCCCAGGGTAGAAGAAATAAAGAAATATTGTGAAAAATGGAAAACAATAAAACATCGGGTGAAAACGGAGTAGAGGCGGAAAATTTGAAATACGGGAGAGATATGTGGAGCCAAATCCTAGATTTATTAATCAAAATATAGCAAACAAAAATGCCAGGGTCCTGGAATAAGGCGATAATTCTCTCAATTATTAAAAAGGTATATAGGAGGGATTGCGAAAATTACTGGGGGATAGCACTCTTAGATGTCACTTACAAAATATGGGCTACCATACCAAAGCAAAGACTCGAAGATTATGCGGAAATTGCCTTAGAGGAGTACTAGGGTGGGTTAGGAAAACAGATCCACAACGGATGAAATCTTTATGTTAAAACACTCTCTGTACGGCTGGTACGAATACAGCGTTCCAAACCACATGTTATTCATTGACTGTAAGGGCGCTTATGATAATATAAACAGGAAGTAGCCATTGAAGGCGCTAGAGGAACTAAAATACCAGCAAAACTAATCAGTTTAATAAGGGTAACACTATAAAACATACTCGCTGCAGTCAGGAGTGGAACAAACGTTAGTACAGAATTTATAATAGGGAAAGGTTTAAAACAGGGAGACTTCTTATCATGAATTTTGTTTAATTTAGCATTAGAAATAGTGAAGTACATAGAAAAGGGACTTTACTATAAAATCCATCAGTGCCTCGCCTACGCTGATGATGTAGTGCTATTGGCTAGGCGTAGAAAGGAACGTCAAGAGGCCACAAAACGGTTACTGGATTCTGCGGACGCTATGAGGCTCCATTTTAACTCGGGCAAAAGAAAATATATGGAACTTAAGAATAGAATAGTAACAAAGAAATACAAAACGTCAGCATTATGAAGATAAATGGAAACGAAGAGATAGTAGAATTTGAAGAAGTGGTGAGCAACATGCATTTAGATATGTTGATGTCTAATAAATGTGAAGAAGAAAAGGAGGTTGGATCTAAGAATAGCAAAAGGAAGCAAATGTGTAAGAGTACTGCATAAATTATTAAAAGCCAAGGAGATATCTAGAATAAAATTTAGGATCTATAAGACAATTTTAAAACCCACAGTAACGAATGGATGCGAAATCTGGGTCATGAACATAAAAAAATTAATTTAACATAGAATCCTGAGAGAGAGAGAAATCCTAAGAAGAATACTTGGTGGCAGAAAGTTAATAATAGGCTGGAAAAGAAGCACGAACAAAGAGCTTTACGGTCTGCATGAAAAAATTCCTGTAGGTGAATTCGTGAAAAATAGAAGGTTGCAGTGGCTAGGGAATTTAGTAAGAATGAAAGACGGCAGAAATGTTAAAGATGTAGCCTGGAGAGCACCAGAAGGGATAAGGAAGAAAGGAAGGCCAAGAAGAAGCTGGATCCTTGAAGTATAAAACGACCTAACAAAAAAAGATCAGAAACTGGAGGGAGCCAGCAATGGACCGGTAGAAGTGGAAAACTATTACATTTTGTTAAGAATATAATCCGTGCTAAGAAGAAGCGGATTTGTTTTTGGCTACCTTAACGTAATTTTAGTTTTTATATCGTACCATTTATGTTAAGAACCAGAAGTTAGGTTTAAAATTAAGATATAACGTTTTGTGTTAGATAAGATAATGTGAAACAATGTATCACAAGGCCCACAGGGCCTGCTGATGCTATAAATAGATGTTGGTGATACTACAAGGTGCGCCACGGAAACGTGCGATTTGTAAGACATAAAAAATAACTAAATCATTTTATTAAGAAAGTTAAAAACTATGTCACGTTAACCTATATAAAATTTTATTTCTTAAAAATAACGTTTATGAGATGTCCACCATTTCTATGCAAGTATTCTTCCAAACGTAGAGGCAAGCTATGCATAACATTGCGTAACATTTGAATAGGTATACGGTTGATTACTTCTCGAATTCTTAACTTTAGTTCATCAATGTTCAGTGGGCAATGTGCGAAAACTTTAGTCTTTAAGTAGCCCCACAGAAAAAAATCACAAGCCGACAAATCCGGAGATCTCGCTGGCCAAGGAATGTTTCCATTCTTAGAAATGATGTGATTGGGAAACAGTAGGTTTAGGGCTTCTATAGATATTCTGGCAGTGTATGCAGTTGCCCCGTCTTGCTGAAACCATGTGTCGACATTTATCTGTGGAAGTAACGCTAGCCTAAGTCTTAGAAATGTCTCCACCATTCCAACATAACGGCCTAATGTAACTGTCACTGCATTTCCATTGTCATCTTCGAAGAAAAATGGACCAATTACTCCAAAGGACGGAATTGCACACCACACTGTCACTCTTGCACTATGCAGTGGTTTTTGATGAAGAATTCTAGGGTTTTCATGTGTCTAGTATCGAAAATTCTGCTTGTTTACGAATCCTGAGAGATGAAAATGAGCTTCATCACTCATAATCACATTGTCAATAAAATTTCCATGATTGTTAATATGGTTTAACAAATCACGACTGAAGTTTGAACGACTTATGAAGTCATTTGGTTCTAATTCTTGCACAATCTGAATTTTAAAAGGTTTAAAATGCAAGGCGTTGTGTAAAATTCTTCTTAAGGTTGTCGTTGAAATTCCCAGCGAAATTGAGTGACGCCGTGCAGAACGTTGTGGACTTCTTACCATCGCTTCCCTGACTCTCTGAATGGTTTGCGGTGTTCTCACTGGATTCAATCTCCGGTGGGGCTTCCGTCTGAGCGATGAAGCTGTTTCTTCAAAAATTGTAACCCAAATTTTGATAGCATGCGCACAGGGGACGGCGTTATTACGATTAATGTTAAAATGGTTGCGAAACATTCTCTGAACTAGTACGTAATTACTACTTTTGTGGAATGCTCTTACGGAAAATGAACGGTGTTCAGCTGACCACTGTTGCATTTTGACAAAATGCTGTTAAACTGACAATAACTTAAAAGTAACAGCAGCCTCTAATTATTTGAAGTTTACTATTAAAATGACATTCAAAATCGCCCGTTTCCATGGCGCACCTTGTATATTATCTGTTTGTATTCTTCTTTTGTCTCTTTTGGTTGTTGTAATGAGCATCTTCTTTAGTTTTTGTTCGAGGTTAAGCTGTATGGTTGTTGCTATTGTTGGTCTCTACAGATGTGCTTTGGACTTCTTTGGCTTGTTTGGTTCGTTCCAATAGCTCAATGTGACGTTTTTCTAAATTACCAAGTAGATTCAGATTAACAATTTTCAAGTGATCAATTTTGGATATGATTGTAGATTTATTCTTTGGGAAGACCTACTCATTAATTGGTCTTATTGTTTCCGCATAGATGTTGATTTTAGTTTAGTATTTCTGCACTAGTTTCGTAACAGTAGTGTCTTTCGTTTTTAGATTCGAGTCAGATACATCCAAAAATTCTACCATGTCTGTCCAACGTCTTCTCGCCAAATCCGACTGGTTCTCTTCTTATTTCAGGATATTGGTCTTGTGCAGTCTAATGCAGGGTGAAGAATATTGGTTCACTTGTTTCTTGTGAAGATTTGTCTTATTTGGCGCCAGATGAAAGTTGAGGGTTTCACTGGATGACGACCTGGGCACCTCAAACCCCTTTCCGGACGCAGTTTCTCAGCATTTTCATGATGAGTGGTCAGATTTTGTTTACACATCGGGTAACAATGTTACGCATTGAGTGGAATACGGGAGGATCTGGAAGCCCACACGCGGGAAGATCATCATCAGCCGACCACTATAGATACAGACGCTGGCCATGGAGACGCCCATTCTGGGTTAAGACGCTTCTGTGTTTCGTCGGTTCCTATTAGTCGCCTTTTACGTCAGGGGGATCAGTTCGTGGCCTTATTCTACACCTCGAGAACCTCTTGAGAACCCGAAAACCACGTGTTATTATATAATGTCTTTTATGATCTACTGATAATAATTTTTACATCACATAAACTGTTCTCACAAATGTAGGTAAAATAATTAAAAATTGCTTCTGTAAATTATAGTCTTTAAAGTACAACCTTAAATTAACATATTTTTTAATATTCTATGTCTTCGTTATATATCATATCAATTAATATAATTAATATAAAAACATTAATACTTTTATAATTATGTCTGAATTTCAAGCAATTTTAATTTGGCGGATATTCAAATGCCTATTTAAATATACCATTAAGAAATTTATCACTTTTCGTAACATTTTTCAATTTTCTTATTTCCATTTTATAAAATAAACCAAAATATTTAAACTCAAAAGTCATCTTAATAAAATAATTTGTTTTAACTTCTATCTTGCACACATTTCGCTTAGAATATTTCAAGTTAAAATCATACGAATACTTACCGAAATGATCAAATCTGTTAATAGAAATGAATTAACATCGGTTGTAAGATAATGGATAAAATTATTTTTAAAAGAACATTATACAGTGATTTTAAGTTTTATTCATAAATGCAAAAATGTTAAACAAAATTATTGGAACATTGAACATATTTTAACAGAACTGGACTTTACGCGCTTTGTTTTTTGAAAATTGTTGTATTAACGTTTCAATGTTTAACCCTTGATTTACTCGATTGAATTGATGGTAAGATTTTCCAATCGTTCTTGTACCATAGTAGAACGTAAATAGTTTTTAATGATTTTTAATATGGAAAACGATCTTTCCGCTATGGCTATGAAAACTGGCATTGTCAATAAAATTCGTAATGCCACAAAATTGTTTGGGTAAGAATAATGTAAATTATGAGTTACAATGTAATTTAGTGTAGTAATTGACGAATAAGTGACACTTTTCTCAAAATTCAAAATTCATGCATAAATTCTACCCCATTTATACCAAATTCGTTTCGATTTTTATCACTTAACATACTCTCAAGTTTTGTACAAAACTCTAGCTGTTCCGATTCAGAGTGACTGTTAAATTCCGAAATATTCCATAAAAATTTGAAAACTGCCGCCTGGGTAGATAACAGTTCGAATCTATCGTTACCAGATGTCATAGTAATATCTATCAAATTAAAAAAACAATGTACTTTAAATTTCAATTCTTCATTTTGTATTGGTTCATCGCCACCTTCATAACTAAATTGTTTTGTAACTTTTCGAGGTCTTAAAACGCCTTCATCTTGAAATTTTGGATCGAGATCTAATAAAATCGCGACTTTCCTAGCTTCTTCTAATAAATCATTAAAACTATTATCTGAGCGACAGTTTTTTTAAAAAATCAATTAAATTACTTAAGCCAGCACACACTTGCACAATATTAAAATTTTGAGTTTGTAAAATTTTGGACACTACATTAACTTTGCTTAATAAAATCATGATGCATACAAATTCAAATTTTTTAACTTTTTAGCAAGTGTCATAGCTGCATTATTTACAGAATTATCAAAATTTTGCGCAAAAGTAATTTCAAAAAGAGAATCGCATATTTCGCCTAGTCGATACCTTGGATATGTTGTAGCATCTATTTGGCTAGATGCCAGTATCTGACAACTGCTTTAAAGTCAAATTTGATATATTTTTTTTCAAAATCCCCCATCGGTGGGTTGAAGCGGAGAAAAAAAATTTACAAATAATATATGAAAATGTAAACTTTCTCCATTATCACACATAATAAAATACTTACCTTTTTTGGGGTTTTAATGATGTATTTTAAATCACAGTTATCTTCGTCAGTAGTAATATATATTAAAATTGTTAAAAATGTTGGAACCAATTTTGTCAAAGTTGAAAAATGAAAACATAGACATCGGCCTGCTATTAATATTGCAGTTTCAGAAACGTATAAAGCCAACTATACAATTAAGTTTTAGTAAAGAATAACTAGGTCATTAAAAATTAAATATTGTTAAACTGTCAGAACACTCTCTAACGGCGAAAGCTAACAACGAGAAGTGTCAGCCAAAAAACACATTTAACAAAATCTAATCAAGTTTTGATGTAAGTGTAAAGTTGTGAAAAACTTCAATTTCAAAAAGATAGAAGCATTCACAAATATAAACATGACATCAAATAAAATAATCCAGTTAAATCTAACAAAGAGATATCTTTGTCAATAAGTGCAAGTGTTATTAACAATGAACTGCATAATGCAGAACGTTTTTTGTAATTTTTTAATTTTAACCTTAATTTCAAATGCTTATGTTAAATTATAGTGCTGTGGTAATTTAACATATACTTGGTAAAGCATTTGCTTCAAGGTCTAGGAAAAACACAGCAAAAAACCTAGACATACCAAAAGTCAAAATTAAAATCAAAATTAAGACGTATCATTATGACTTTTATTAATCATAAGATGCGAAAACCTATTTAAACGGGGATTTTCTGCTTGTCTATTAAAATTATTAGAGTGTTTATGACAATATTTCCATATTTTCAAAGTGAATGTCATAATTTAGATTATTCAAGGTATGGTCAGCCACCGCAGACTTCTCTGGTGACCTAATCTACAAAATCTCATATGTCCTTTACGTCTTGTATCAAAGCTACGTTTTGTGATTCCAATGTATACTTTTCCACATGAACAAGATAACTTATACACTCCGGAAGATGATAATGGGTTTGACATACCTTTAGTTGATCTTAAATGTTCTTTAATTTTTCTTGTAGGTTAAAAATAGTCCTAATGCCATATTTAATTAGGATTTTTCAATTCTATCTGTAACATTAAGAACTGGTGGTGTAAGTCAATATCCATTATCTTGTAAGGATTTTGTTAAATATTTATATTCATCCTTTAATTCAAATTCAAAATTCAGGGTCACAAATTCGTTTTGCTCGATCTACTAAAGATTTAATTACACCAATTTCTTGACGTGGATGGTGGTTGGATAATCTATGAAGGTATCTATCAGTGTGTGTCGGCTTTCTGTAAACCATAAAAGATAGTGAATTATTATTTTTAGATATTAATATCTCAAGAAATGGTAAACTTCCATTACTTTCTTTTCCCATGATAAACTGAATACGAGGATGTATACCGTTTATGAAAACCAAAAGCTCATGCAGTGCATCTTCTCCATGTCAAATAATATATTTGAGTTTGCGCCATCGTTAACGACAAGGTTCAAACTATGGTTACAACTGGGCACAAAGCATGGTCTTGAATTGGTATTTAAAATGTTTTCTTGTAAACCATTATGCTTACCCTTCATGTTTGCCCTATTGTCGTAGCATTGACCGCGTAAATTAAAAATATCTCCATAATTTTCTAACGTCGATAACAAAAAATTTGTTTAACCTTCACAGGTAACGTCAGCAACAGAACAAAAATTTAGGAATTGTTCTTCAATACTAATTCCCGAATAGTGGAAATTGACGAATCTGGTACATCTGAAATCTGTTCTTGTTGGCTGACATCGGGTGTACATACTGTCAAGGACGTTAGAAAAATATTTAGCTTTTTTCGACATGTTTAAAGTTTTAGATCTAACGTTAGTTCCTAATAAAGTTATAACTTCGTTTTGGATTTTATCTCCAAGATGAGTCATATTTTTCTGGACTTTCATTTGAGACCGGTTGACATATTCAGACATAATAGGATCGAATTTTGCTATCACTTCGATACATTTCAAAAAGTTGACATTATTGTTTTCTTTAGAACATAACAAACATTCTCGTTTAACTTTTTCATTGTTATGTAAAATTCTAGTAAAATACGTGTCAGAAAACTTACGACCTTATTTGTCTTTAGGGTAAATCTGATTTTTAATCTGATAATGATCTGGTCCATTATCTCTTTTTTTATGATTGTGGACCTGAACAGGCTAAATTTGGCCTATCGTGCTAAAGCACTCAGGAACACTTAGGAGGATGCCTATGAACAGCTACCTTAAGTTTTCTCATATCATAAGTGAGAGGAAAGCAGAAACTTGGGAGATCGCTCCAGAGTTTAGAAAAATGTGGATTGTGCCCGTTTGGTACGACAAGTGGAGATTTGTACTGCATACTGATGTGAATGAGCGAACCGAGTGTTTCTCGCAAAGATAGCCCGAGATGGTATCAAAGAATATAATTCAGCAGCACAATAGCCGTTGTAATAACGATAATAGAAAGAAAGAACTGAAACCACCCTTCTATGCTCAAGGGAATGTATGTTAGAAGTTAAGGACGGGTCATTTATAAGCCTAATCGCTCTCTTTTGAATACGATCAACGATATCGAGAGCGTATTGGGACGGGGAGCAATCTAGCAATTGGCCTAGAGAGGTTGAGAGAACTGTTTTGAAAGCTATTTGCATGTTTGACAGAAGATTGTCAACCCATGAGAGATTTGAAGATACAGTCATACCCAACGGAGTAATAGAGTCTGAAAACTTTAGAACTGAGCCATTCATACTTACAACAGGAAATGATCGATCTTTTTTGGCGGACATAAGGCAACACTAAGTTTTGTTAGCATCAAATTTAACTAGATTATTGCTTCCCTATTCTAGAATATGTTGAACGTCTTTGTTGATTGAATTTGCCATTTCAGCTTTAATTTCTTGATTTGACATAGAAGGTGGATTATCACTATGAGTAGACTGAGGTGAACTACAGTGAAGAGTGCTATCGTCAGCAAAGCAATGGATGGGGTTAGTTGTTGAAGAAATAAGGTCATTTATGTACAGCAGAATGCTAACTTCTTTTGAAAAAAAGCCCTCAACTACGACACGTATTCGTCTTTTATCAAGGAAACTAGAAATCCAGTTGATGAGCGTATCATTTAACCCAAACGAGGTAAGTTTGGTAAGTAAACACTTATGCCAAACTTGGTCAAATGCCTTTGAGATATCTAAAGCGACTACAACTGTTTCACCGGACTGCTCTACTGTATTGTTCCAAACTTGGATCACATATGAAAGAAGATCACCTGTTGAACGACGTTGCCTAAACCCATATTGGTGGTCACTGAGGAGCTTGTTAGTTCCAAGGAACGTGAGCAGTTGCTGATTGATAGCTTTTTCCATGATTTTAGACAAAATGGAAGTGGTGGCAATTGGTCGGTAGTTTGAGGGATCGGTCTTATCGCCTTTTTTGGGAATAAGTTGAACATTTGCTAACTTCCATGATGAAGGGAATTCCCCAGAGGACATAGAGATCGTATAGAGCTTAGATAGGACTGGTACTAGTTCGGGGGAACATTTCTTTAAGACAATAGCTGGGATACCGTCTGCGCCGGTCGCCTTATTGAGATCAAGCCTACTGATGATCGATTCCAAGAGATTGTATCGAAAATGAGTTGGTTTCATAGCGTATGAAGAAGAGTTGACTAGGGGCACATCTTTTCCAGAATCATTGAGACACGAGTTTGATGCAAACAAATCCATGGAAACATTGGATTTGTCTACAGAATCAGCAACTATCGATTCGTCAATAGATGTTAGGGGGGGAAATAAAGATGTTCTAAAGTTTTTACTAATGGCTTTAGCTAAAGATCAAAATTTACGACTGCCTAAAGGAGATGTAGCTAGTTCATTGCATTTTCGTTGTTCGAACAACTTTTTAGTATTAGTGATGACACTTTTGCAGATATTTCTAGCACCAACGTATTCTGCATGACTCTCGACCGATTTATTAGATTTCCATTTAATGTAATATTTATTTTTTAAAGATATTGCATCAGCACAAGTCTTATTGAAGCAGGGTTGAGAACGTGAATGACCTATACGGTACTGTTTTTTGGGAATGTATAACTCCATTCCCATGAGGATGACTTCAGATACTGAAAGAGCAATGTCCGAAGAAGAGGACGACTTAAAACAATATTCACACCATGGAAAGGTTGCAAAGAAATCCCGTAAATTACTCCATCGAGCTGACTTAAAACATCACAATGTTCTATCGGTTTTGCGAACAACAGTGTAATTAGGTACAGTAGAAATGATTTCTATTAGACAATGGTCGGAAAGACCTAAAGGAGAAAAGAACGGAAGTTTTATAAACAAGAGGGTTTGATGTAAGAAAGAGATCTAGAAGATGTGGGGTATGGTTAGGGTTATCAGATTTTTCGTATGTGTTCAGAAATCATTTGTATGAGATCACATGAGATAGCAAATGTTTCTGCACTATGACCAGCAGGATTTGTAGTAGATGAAAACTGAAGCCAATTAGAGTTATGAACATTGAAATCGCCTACAATTAAGATATCGGAAGATGTAAACTGAGACAGGAGATAGTCAACTTTCATACTATGGTAATCGAAGAAGTCCTGAAAGTTACTGTCATTAGGAGACCTATAAATGCAACAGTAGGATTTCACAAAATTAGGACCAGAATGTTTAAATCAAATTACGTCCAAATTTTTATTTTCTAAGGAAGAAACCCTCTTGCAAGCAATTGTGCCCTTGATGTAGGCACATACGCCTCATTTATATCGAAACGTAGAATGAATGTGGTATTGAAGAAATTGCAAGTCGGGTGACTCGGAGCTTTCAGAGCAGACTTGTGTTTCAGATAGTAACAAAATATCAGGTTATAATTGTTCAAGATGTTGGTGAATAGCATTAAAATTAGACTTGATACCGCGGATGTTGCACTAGTGAACCAGAAAGTTGATACTTTCGATGACCGAGGTCGCTTGGGCTCTGCCCCCCCGGACATCCGAATGAGCCAGGATTTTACGTCCGGAATTTATAACCCTGGAAACCACAGCCATCTTATTTTTTAATTTGGGACTTTTAATCCGATAGGAAGACAGTGAGGGCGAGAAGGAAGAATAAGGATGAGAATAGATTAAGGATGAAGGAAAAGCTAACCGACAGCCCTTACGGAGCTCAAAAAATCGGAGACCCAATATTAAAGAGCCCATGGTAAGGGTGGTGGTACCTCCCCGGCTGGCATGGAGTATACATGCCTACCACCTGGACTAATAGCTGAACATGGTGGGGAAATAAAGTTTTTGGCTGTAACCCTGGATCCTCAGAAAGTGGCTAAAGTTTCTCGTCACCGTCATCAAGTTTACAATCTTTGCTAAAAGTTGATTGTAGCTGAATATTGACACTGCCTTCAATTTCCTTCTCCATCAGTATTTGAGCATACTGTAGGAATCAAGAAATCGGACACCATTTGGGTGCTACTTGGTTCAGTTTCTAATTCCGCCGTTGGTGTAGTCAGAATGTCTTTGTTTCTTGAGAAATGGTTAGTTTTTTAAAAAAACGTTATTTTTGCATTAGTTTTTTCTAAATTTTCTTCTTGTTCCCGTTTGTTTAATAAGTTTTCTTATCCGGAAAGTTTCTTTTTTCTTTTTTTCTGTTTAGACATCTAGATATAAACTCAAATTAGTTCGCTTCATATTTTATTAATTGCAAAAATAATTTAATCGTGAAAATTAATAAAAAAGAAAACAGTTTAAATTTTTAAATATTTCCGAGGTTGCGGCAAAACTTTAAAGTGGTTTCTTTAGAACAAGAACAAGGTAATGATTAAAAATATTTAGTGTTTAAACTTGAAAAAAAAAATGATTTATAAGCAGTCACTTTCCCACCAAGTTTATTGCAAAACATATTTAACTTATCATAGATAGAAGCTTTTAAGTAATGAACTCGAAACAATAACTACCTAAGTAATAAACGATTAAACAAACACAAAATTTACTAGGTAAATAAATATCACTATTAAAATTATTTCTTTTTAACTTATCAAACGGTATGATAATATAGTAAATACAAAACAAACCTATCAAGTAAACTAACGTTAGTTAATGGGGTTTGATATATTTTATTATATATTAGGTCATAATTTGAGAATGGTTTTCGGCATATTTTATTTTTATAGGTAATAGTGGCAAAGGGCTGAAAAACAAGCAGGTGTACGCTAAGCAGTGCTTTATTGCCCGGGACCGTAACGAATCTTTGAAATTTCCTGTATACACATTCTTGCGGTAAAAACTTCATAAATATAATAATTAATTACTTCGGAACATAAGGCAAAGCTAAAGGGATCTTTGTTTGGTACACTGATACTCGAGACCTAAATGTAGGGCTTGTTACAGACTAATGCATATTTTTAAAATTAAGAGTTCGTTCAATAATTAATATGAAACTGTTCCAACCTAATGTTTCTTGTTTTTTTATTACTTCTGAAAAACGGGGGTGGTTTTTCGGGAGTAGATATAGTTAGCTCGAAATTGGAGGGGAAGGCACTTGCGTTTGAAGGTTTGATTGAGACGGATCGCTTTGATTTGTTTTAATTAGAAACTTCCATTGTAAATCGTTCAGTACATAAATATTTCTCGTGTACCATTTAGAAAAAACTGAAACGCTAATTCGTTCTTTTCTTTTTGTGTAGGTTTAAAGGTTAGTTTTTCCAAAAATTAATCTATCATTAATAGTCGTTACCTCGAGTTTAAACCGCGTACCTTAAGTCGTAGTGTTGTGGTAAAGTGTTTAACAAAAGGGAATATATATTCAAGTGGAAGTAGGTATTTTTGTGTAAATGAAAGATCGCAGCAAATAATTCTACAAGCCAATATACCGTATTAAAAATCTAGCATTGACTTGCAAAGGTATCTCTAAAATATCTGCTAAAATAAAAGACAGTACAGGGCCCCTCACCCATGTGCCTGGGTGAATTAGCATTGTTTTCTGTTGTTTACATTTATATTTGTATAGCGGTGAGCGTGGACGAACGGGTACAGGATAAAGCTTAGTTATAATTGTAAATAGGCAATTGCCGAGTGTTTACATACATCCGGGCCCACATGACCATTAAATACCTCGAATTTGCATGCAGAAAACTGTAATTATTGTAAAATAATAAATAATTACTACTCTTTTCGTTTTCAAATGAGGGGAAAACAATTTTATTTATTTGTATTGTTGAAAATTTATAACCTTTGCGTCCACGGCGCCCTCGTGCAAAATATGGTCGGCGCGGGCCTGAGTAATTCTCCTCCAAAATGAATCAGATATTGGACCATATCCATTAATTACTTCTAATTAAACTTTACTTTTACCATTCACCAATACGTCATTCAAAATTTATAGAAATTGTAAATTTCCATAATTTTGATTAAATTGTTAAATTTTCTTGCTTCACTTGAATATCTTTGTTAATGTGAAACGTAAAATTTTCAATTATATGTAAATGGAATGCAATAAAAAAAAAAAATTAATAGAAATTAAATTTAAAATAAGTAGTTACAACTAAATATCATAATTTACATGGAATTAGAACAGAACCTTGTATTAGAACAGTATTTGATGTCACTTTAATGATCAAGTTTACAGTTTTTATAAACCTGTTATTACAGGAATTCACAGGTATCTAAATAAATTTATTTGTTTATCAATTTTTACTACAAAGTTTACTACAATTTATTTGTGACTAGTACTAAATTATTTTGTTGCTTATGTTAATCTTTATACTTTAAATGTGTGTAATTTATGATATTGTAAGTACTTATCTACATTATCGAACAGATTAGTTCTTGGACTATGACGAAGTAAGAGGAGGACATGATATAAATTATTTTCTTTAAAATATAAGCAATTGAGATGATTATAATTAAAGAAAATTCACTCATAAAAAGAACGTTAAATCTAAAATTTTGTTTATTCAATTGTATCTTTTTGTAAATATCGCAGTTTATCTGAATACATGTGTAATTAATTTTAAACAAGTAACAATTATTATAAACATGTATAAAAGGTTTCTCCATTCGTAGAAATTAGGATTTGTTTTCTTTATGCCAATGTCAATTAAAAAAAAGTTAATACGTAACACAAGGTTTTAATTAATATGTTTATGTACACAAGTTTTAATGATCTTTACACCATACGTTACGAAAAAATAAAACAAGCAAATTGTTGCGATTCCATAATACTTCGAGTCATGTCCATGCTAAATTACCATTTAAAATGCATGTAGTGATAAAACAAAGCTTCCCACTCATTTTGTGTTTTTTTAATGTAATATTTAAATGTGTTATGCGTATTTCTACTCAACGTTATTTTTTTTTAGTTTGACATGTTACCATTATGAGGAAAGTCCTACGGTGCACTTGTTACTAGAAAAGAATAAAAATGACTGTAAAAAAGAATTTAGTGGCTCCAGAAGGTGGATGGGGTTGGGTTATAATGATTGCTTTTATAGCAAATCATGTAAGTATAAGTTTATCGTTACTACTTTACAAATTATATCCATAATCTACTTTATGTGACCATAACCTTATTTGAGTAAATGATTTGTTTGATAATAGCAAATAAGTAATCACGCTAAAATGATGGACAAAGCTGAGGCACTGCTTCATAAATATTCATTGTATATTTATGAGCAGCATGGTAAAACTAAGCAGGTTCGGCGACCTGTAACTGACTTCTGTACAAGTAGCAGGTCTTTGACCACATCAAATCTATATTTTGGTAAATAATGTTAACAAAAAATCAATTACAATGATTGAATTCGGTCAACCATAACGTACAGGTTTTGCTTTAGTAACTAAAATTTTTTCTTATATCAGAATATATTCATGTGTAATAACACCAGTGCGTCCAAAATTATGGATAATCCGGGAAAAAGCGGTGTTTCCTGGAAACTGCATGAGATTGGAAAGCTCAAGCAGCTCGCTCTCCCCTTAAGGAGGGAATGAAATACATGACCTTTCTTTTCCTTTCCTTCTTCTGTATAATAATCTTTTTGTAAATTTTACAAACAACGGGATAATAGAATTTACTCACGTTTTAGTGATAATTAAAAATAAAGTAAATCACGGTTCTTTACAGTAATAAATCGCTGCCAAATAATCTGCCATAATGCTTTCTCAAATATATAAACAAATTTTGTCCAAAAATCTGTAATAAGCAACTTCAAAGCCCAAAATCCCTTAATTTGAGTCATATCGGTATTTAAACACGATAATCCCGTGATTTTGATTCTCTATTCTGGATCTTTTAATTTTGACACGGACGCACACGCGCACGTTCACTCGTTCACGCAAACGCACATGCACACGCACACGCCCACGCACGCGCACACGCACACGCACACGCACACGCACACGCACACGCACACGCACACGAACACGAATACGTACACGCACACGCACACGCATGCGCACCCGCACTAGCACACGCACACGCACTCGCACACGCAATCACACACGCACACGCACACGCACACGAACACGCACACAACATTTCACACGCACACTCACCACGCACACTCACGCATACTCACCACGCACAACGACACGCACGAACACGCAAACGCACACACGCACACGCACTACGACACGCACACATCATACAGCACCGACACGCACAGCATACCACGCACACGAACAAGCACACGCATACGCAAACGCACACTCACACGCACACGCACACGCTCACGACGACGCACACACAAACACTCACACGTACATGCACACGCACACGCACATACATGCACACACGTACACGAACAGGCACACGCACACTGGGACGCACACGCACACGCACACGCACATGCACACGCACACGCACACGCACAAGCAGACGCTCACGAGGACGCACACACAAACATTCAGACGTACATGCACACGCACACGCAAACAGATGCACACACGTACACGAACAGGCACACGCACACTGGCACGAACACGCACACGCACACGCACACGCATACACACACGTACACGCAGAGGCACACGCTCACGCACACGCAAACATACACGCACACGCACAAGCACACGTACACGCACACGTACATGCATGCGCACACGCACCAGCACACGATCACACGCACACGAACAGGCACAAGCACACACACACGCACACGATCACGCACACGCACATGCACTGACACGCACAGGGACACGCACACGCATACAACTCACACGCATACGCTCACAAACACGCACATGCACCCGCAAACACATACACACACGCGCACGCACACGCACACGCACACGCACACGCACACGCACACGTATACGACGCCGGACACACAAACACTCACACATACATGCACACGCACACGCACATGCAGGCGCGTACGCCCACGCACACACTCACACACATTACACACACCCACGCACTACCGACAACCACCGCCACACGCTACACGCCACACGCACGCACACCACACGCACACGCACACGCACACCACCACGCAACGCACAGCACACGCACACACAGCACGCACACGACGCAACGCACACCACGCACACGCCAACACACACCCACGCACACGCACACCAAGCATCCACGACACACGCACCACGTATACGACACACGCACACGCACGCACACCCACCACCACCACACACCACCACATACAGCACACGCACACGCACACTGCACACGCACACGCAACAGCACTCCACCACACGCACCACCACCACGCACACCACGCACGCACTACGACGCCACACGCACACGCACACGCACACGCACACGCACACGCACAACCACACGCACACGCACACGCCACACACGCACACACGACACACCACACGCACAGCAACGCACACAGCACACACGCACACGCACACGCACACGACACGCACGCACACGCACACGCACACGCACACGCACACCCAACACCACAGCACACCACACACCACACCACAACGCACACGCACCACGCACACCACGCACACCACGCACACGCACACCACACACGCACACGCACACGCACAGCACACGACACACGCACGCACGCACACACCACGCACACGCACGCACACACGCACACGCACCGCACACGCACACACACGCCACCACCACACGCACACGCACACCACACGCACACGAACCACAGCACACGCACACACGCACCACCACACCCCACGCGACCCCTCTGAACCCAACACAAACCAAACGACACACACACCACACGCACACACAGCCCACGCGACCACACACACACAGCCTACCGCACACACCCATACCAACACCACCCCAGCACACGACATAACCACACGAACACGTAACGACACGCCACGAACACACCACGCAACGCCACACACACGCACACCACCCACGCACACACAGCACCCACGCACACGCACACACACACACCACGACACGCACACGCACACACGCACGCACGACGACGAGCACACACACCACAAAAGCACACGCACACGCACACCCTACGCCCACGCACACACACACATCACCACACAAACCACACGCACACGCAACGCACACCACACGCAAAGACAGCACCACACGCACCCACCACGCACGCACACGCACACCACACGACACGCACACGCACACACGCACACGCACACGCACACCACGCACGACGCACGTCACACGACACGCAACGACACGCACACGCACACGCGCACGCCACACACACACGAGCACACGACACGCACAACGCACACACACGCACACGCACACGCACACGCACACGCACCACCGCACACGCACACGCACACCCACACGCACGCAACTACGCACACGCACGCACGTGCACGCTCCACACGACACACAAACGCACATGATCACGAACACGACACACGCACGAGCACGCGACACGCTCACACGACACGCACAACAGCACACGCTGCGCACACGACACGCACGCACGCGCACACCCACAGCACACGCACACGCACACGCACCACACGCACACGCACACGCACACGCACACGCCACACGCACAGCACACGCACACGCACAACCGCACACACGACGCACACGCACAACGCATGCACACGACACGACCACACCGCTACGCTCACGCACACGCACACGCACACGTCACACACACACGCACACGCACGAGCACGGCACGCCACGACGACACCACAACGCACAGACACGAACACGCACACGCACGAGCACGACCGCACGCTCACCACGACACGCAAACGCACACGACGACGCACACGTACGCCACAGCACACGCACAGCACGAACAGCACACGCACACGCAGCTACGCACACGCAAACGCACACGCACACGCACACGCACACCCACACGCACACGACACACGCACACGCACACGCACACGCACACACACGCACACGCACAGCACACACGTCACACGCACACGCACACGCACACGCTCATGCACACGCACACGCACACGCACACGCACACGCACACGCACACGCACACGCACTCTTACACGCACACGCACGCTCACACGCACACGCACTCTCACACGCACACACACGCACACGTATACGCACACGCACGCGTATACTCGCACGCACAAACATTCGTACACGCATACACACGGGAACCGTCTTATTCGCATCTTGCCACACGAGGTTCTTATGTTGCAAAGACACGAGGCTTTTCTTATTCTAGGTTTCCTCTTGCTGCCTATGTTTCCTTGCAGGATACGTTGTAGCAGTTCATAACGTTGTGAATTCCTCATGATATGGCCCAAATACTGAGGATTTCTACATTTGACAATGTTCTGTGACTTTATTCATTCTTTGTGGGACTTTAATGTTGGTCACTTTATGGCTCCACGGTATCTTCAGGATCCTCGTGAATAGCCAGAGTTCAAAGGCTTCTAGTAGAATGGTTGTTTCTTTTGTAAGTGTCCCGGATTTCACACTGTGGGTATAGCAGGACAGAGAAAACATAATATCTGAGAAGTTTTAGTTTCGTTACTAATGTTAAATCGTAACTCTTTAAAACTGAGCTCATTGAATTAAAGAGATTCCTGGTTCTCCAAAATGTGGCTCTTCATCTCCTGCCAGTTGTCCCATGACTCATTGATGATGGTTTCGAGGTATGAGTACTTTGAGCCTCTTTCTATTCCTTTTTTGTTTATGTATGGGTTAACACCGCTCATTTGTTGTTTGCTGACTATCACAAGCTTGGTTTTAGAAGTGTTTATGTCCAATCTGTCAGCCTGTTATTAATATTGCAGTTTGAGAAACGTATAAAGCCAACTATAAAATTCAATTTTAGTAGAGAATATCTAGGTCATTAAAAATTAAATATTCTTAAACTATCCTAAAGCTGACAAATGAGAACACCCCCTAACGGCGAAAGCTAACAAAAAAAAATGTCAGCCAAAAAACACATTTAACAAAATTTAATCAAGTTATTAAAACTGTTCGAATTCTTATCTTCTCTTGTTCGCGTCATCTTTCAATTTCTGTGCTTATAGCTGTCCCTCCCGGAGATTCGATTGAGGGACTTACTCCGGATACTAATTTAGCTGCAAGCATAGGTATATTTGGTTACAAAGACTTATCACTGAGGGATCTTTGTGGGGGTTGGTTCGACAACTCTGCCTCCATCCTTATGCTGTGAACCGCAAACTGCGGTTCCTCCGCCTTAAGGAGACATTTGGCTGATCCGCACAATGCTGTCGGCCTCCAGAGTTTGGTTGCTTATTCCGGCGCTTGCTCGGTCGTCAGAGCCTCGTCTGTTATTTTGCAGGGTGCACTGAATGGCCGAAGCCACTGCACGAGCAGGTGATGTTGTCATTGGGGCCGGTTGTCAGTGCAATCCGTCGGGCCTTAAACCCCTTGATTCTGCTTGAGCCGCCTACCTTGAGCTCTTAGAAGCGCATTTCTAGCAGTAAAAGCAAAGAATATTAGTTTTGAAGGATGTTAAAGTTTTAACGAGTTATTTATTTTCAAACCGTATCCGGCCATAAAAGCTTTTGTTTGATACTTGGACGATTACTTGTTATGAAATAATTAAATAGACTAAATTATTATAAGTTTTTGTTATGAACGAATAAGTTCAAAGATAAATATTAATTTATATTTATTAAATATAATAGTTTTAGTAGTTGAATGATGTTTCTTTGAGAACAGTATTCTGATGAAAGTTAACATCGATTAAATTTATTATGATGTTATATATAAAGACAAAATTTACATATTGGCTGACTGGTTAGCATTTTTATTGGTTGTATCAGTCAAATATGTTAATTTTATTGAGTAAATTAAACTAATTATAATTATAATAATGACGTTTACCGATATTAAATTATTGAGTATTTTGTGAGTGTTGGGTTTCTTTGTGAAGAAACAGTATTCTGATGGAAAGGGCGTCAACCGTTTTTTTAGTAATCATGTGTGATGTTCACGCATAGCGATTTAGTGTGACTGATTATCATTTTTAATTTGAGTTTGTATCAGTCAAGATATGGATCGAAGTAATTTTATTTGAAGTAAAGAGAAACCTAAAGTTGATTTCAATTGTAGGGAGATTGCATCATTTTAATTTAGTAAGAATATTCAAAGTGGAATATAATAAAAATTTGTCGAATTGTAAGAGCTATAGTATGGAGTTTTTGGAGTATTACGTTTTAAAATCCAGCGAGAGAACGGTTGGCGGCGAGCAAAATAGTATTTTGCTCTTTTATGCTAGTGCACGTCTTTTTGTTTGTGTATATTTTACCCCGACTAAGACAATGTTATAATGCAGTTTAAATCCATTACATGATGACTAAGTAAAGCTAAAAATACTCGGTGATCTAAAGTAGCAAAGGTTTGAGAAATATTAATCCATTTTGTTAAAATCGAGTATATTAACATAACTACAAGTTGATTTTTACAAAATAACAAAAGCGGTGTTCGCTTTATGTGGTGTTGTACTAATTTATATCTTGTAAAGCTGATAATTAGGTTTAAAATCAATAATGCATTAAGCTTGTTTTGCAATTGGTTCAAATAAGTGCAATTATACGGTTTGCAATCTGTGAAACGTTGTAACTTTAGGTTATTAGTTAATTGTTGAAAATAAGGATCGCGTTTGGTCCCAATTTAGTTTGGGCCAAGCTATTGGATCGCGAGTTGTTTGATGGAACGCTAGTTGGCCCCTTTGGATAGTTAGTTTAATTGGTGAGTGTAAGTTTGGAGGTTCTGAAAAACACAACTTCAAGTTCCCACATTCACAAGGCCCCACAACACCAAGGCTATACAATTTAAGGGCTGACACATTAAAATGTATTAAGGTCGACCAATTCTGAAAGTGAGATGTGTAACGTCTACCACACACAAATTTTAACTGAGGTCATACACATCACACTAAACTTCTTGACATGCAATAGTAGAAGGAAAAGTCCTTTCCACTTCTGTTTCATTACACCTGCGTGGAAATGGTGCAAATAATTGGGAGTACGTGAAGTGTGGTGTCCATCATAAATATTCCTGTAGTGGATTATTAGGTGGTTGCCATCGGTAGATGATGGAATACTGAGACCTCCGCTATCGCCGAGTTGAACATGTATTTGAGCTTATACATTTTGATGGGGATGTGCCTGTGCTCAGATTGTATAAATTGTTAACAGCGAACTCGACTTCATGTAAATCATTATCCTACCTATTAGTTAATTATGTAAGTCTAGAGAACATTGGAGTAAGTTCTCTATTGATTTTCAAAATTTCACCATTCCTTCTTGCATATTATCTTACAATGAGAGTGCGAGTAATATTGGATGTTATGATATCGTTGCTTGTGAATGCAGTTTCTTGATCAGAAATTATTCTTACAGGCGTATTATACTATCGAAAGTAATCGTTTGAAGATTTTGTAATTTCAGAGATACCTCTGGTCCATATGGGGAATTTGGAAGGGTTTATTGCCCTTTGGAATATTATGCAAAGTACCTTTTTGTCTGCTAGAATTTGTAGAATACTTTTAAGGCAATTTTGTATTTAATTTTTGATTTTCTGTTTCACATTTTGGGAACCAATATGTTCGAATCAAATATTCAAAAGTTTCCAAAGTCTAAAATGCCCTAACTGACCATGACATAAAAAAATTACTTTATCTTGTGTAAATTTTGACACTAATCCTCTTTGTAGTTCAAACTTTACGTTTTCTCTCTTCTTAAGTTTGAACTTCAGTTTAATACTATGATCCAAATCGTGCACAATTGCTAAACTTTCATTTAACGTATCTTCTTTTAGTATCAGAACATCGGTAGACCGGCCTACAGCGTCCACTACATCCACTTCTGCATTTTCTTTCATAATCATAGTTTTAAAGAAGGAATGCCCATCCTGAGGTTCCAGGATTGTTATATTTTTTATTGAAGGTCAATTTAAAACTGGCACAATCAGTTATAATTACAAAATGGATCCTTTCTAGATAAATCGCGCTGGAATCACAAGCAGCCCCGCAGAGCCAAACGAAAATCATCCAAATACTCTAGACGCTGATGCTGCAGGAATGCGTAATATGAATTCCCATTCAACCGAGCTAGGAGCATGTACTGACCCAGCAGGTATTCGTCGACTAGATCACCCATAAATTTACCGAAAAGTGCTGTTGCGAGCCGTGATGGATTGTTGATTGGGGATTTTCTTCAGCCCATTCGTGCTGGTCTCTAAAGTTCACAAAGCCATCTCTGCAGAATGTGTCTTCAGCCGTCCAAGCCACCGAACCCTTTTGTAAATGATAAGGGTACAGCAATTGCTCTTTTAAATCATGCCAAACGGCTGCACTATTACAGTTTATTACTTTGACAATAGCGCGGGTAGTCGTATTCGAGTTTTTTTCAATATTGTGAATTACGGCTTCGGTGAAAGCTTAGGGGGCGCCTGCAGCCCTACCATGCCACTTTTTTGGCATCACCGACCCAATTCGAAGAAGGCGTTAATGGGCTCCGCTGAAAACCCTTCCACAAATAAAATTCGAAAATAGATATGAAGTCTAGTATTAGTATCATTAGCATTATTACACATTATAAAAATACTTAGGTTTTAATATTTAAATTTATACAAAATATGTATAAATAAAAAAATACACCATAAACCTAAAAGCTAAGAATTTTTATAATGAAGTCTAGCAGTACAGTAATAGTGTCTGCCTTAACTACTCAATTGCATACATTCTAGCAGCTTTCCATCTGCCAACCCATAAACAAAGTATATGTCTACTTACTCTTCTTTAGAAAAATTCATATCTAAGGTAATTTTCTCATTAAGTCAATAATAAGTCAGTTGAAGCAAATGATTCAACAAACCATACGATTAAATTAATTTTTGTTACGAAATTAACATTAAGATGATATCATTTTTACAGTTTTAATTATTTTAAGCTTATTTTTGGTATAATTGCTAACGATAATTGCAATTAATTATCCTCAGCTAAATTCGACCAATTTTTTTGGCGCCACAAGGCATGCAGGTTTTCTTAAAGTTTAAACATTTTTATTTCTATTTTTATTTCTTTGTTTAACTGTAAACAGAAACGCCATTCCCCAAAATGTCACTGAATTCAGGAAAAAGCTTTCCTCCATCATCTTGAGTTCTCCATTGTTAGAGTTTCGAAAAAAAATTGCCACCACTGAATAAGTCACCAATAATATTAGTAGTAAAAGTGTCATAAGTATCCCGTACCGTTTCTTAAAAACAAAAAAAAAAACTGGTTTCGCAAAAGAACCTATATCACACTGCAGGATTCAAACAAAGCGCCGCAGAAAAAACATCTCTAGTTGTTGGCCTCTACCCTCTGTCTTCGGATGTGCGTCAGTTCCCGGGACACCCTGTATATTGTAACGGTATAAACGGGTGGTAGAACGGGACTAAAGATAAAATTGGCCTTTTTGCACCGACCAGTCAGCGTATGGGAGTGGGTAAGATGTTGATAAATTTTGCACATCCAGAATAGTAAATCGTACGTAAGTCAAAGTAGGGGATGAAGACGTAATGAGATCGATTAAGGGCGCCAGAATGTTTGGTAGTCAAAATAAGGGACGTCGTGCTAAAATTACGAATACATAGCGTGTCTAAACATACAAAAAACATACGCCTACCTACCCGCAATCAATCCCAGGTGTCCTCGACAGCAACTCAGCAAACCACCTGAAATAGGGCTTCAAAATAGCACTACACGCCTGACAAATAAAAGCGTGTTAATCACTTAATAATGTTACGTTACGTTAAAACTTAAGCTCTTAATTACCGGTAAATTTGCAATTTAAAAAAACCTTTATGTAACACAAAAGGGGTTTTCACAAAATTAAAACAAATTTATGATACCTAAACAAAGCCATAATAAATTTAAAAAAAAATATATAAATGTAAACATACGATAATACGTATAAAAAAAATAACAAATGCTTAATTGGCGACGGGAGGTCTGGCCAGAATTCTGCGTAACGTCGTTCTAAACTACTTAACCTAATTTTTCGTAGATTATTAAACCACACTACTTCAGGGTCAATTGCCCTTTAATACAAAGATGAAGCGTGTGAAGGCGGAGCGTCAGAATTATGATTACTTACAATAATTAAATGAAAGCAACAACTTAATTTAGAAGGTAACCGACTCCGCTTTCAAACATTCGTTAACAAAGGAAATCATTTAAAGCACACACGCAAAAGCTCTTGAAAATATTCAATAAAACACAATGTTATACTACCTTAATGTCTAAGTTAGCACCTCTTCTGTGTTACCACAATCGAAAATGAACCCGGTGACCAATTACTGCTATTACGGATACGGACTCTCCCTAGTCTGACACAATATGATGAGTGATAATGTTGACTATTTCTTTTTTTTTCAAACGGTTCCTTGATTAAATCTCGGTAAAGTGTTACTGCATTAATTAAAAAAAACTTCTTTTAAAATAATGAATTGTGCGCTCAACTTGCTCGATAACTTTTATCTTTTAAATAGTTTTCTTTACACTACCAATCCAAAAGGTTATTAACTTTATTTGTATAAATCTAGTTTTAATATTCTGCGAAAGTTTCTTTGTACTTCAACACGCCCTGCACGGCAATTAAGTGGCACTTCAAGAACGTTAATTTAATAAGTCCGCAACAGCGACATAAACCAACGAGGTCACAGAAGCACTAAAATAACACGACGGTGATCCCCAGGTAACTTGATTACGTAAAATCGAAATCGGCACTAGGCCTTGTCCTTTGGTGATTGAACAATTTCACTTAAAATCCCTTCACAGGTTTTCTTCAAAAAGAAAAAACTACCCTCACAACACGAAAGTTCGTTCGTTAAACACCAAAAGGTCCAATCTATCAACATTCTAACCAACCCTTTAAGCCGTAACAACAAACGTCCCAGTAACACTCCTCGAGAGCGCTGTCAATTGCCGAATCCCCCCAAATTATTACCAAGTTCCATCTTGGATTTTCGAATCCCACCACTCACAAAAAATCTCATTTAATCTAGTTCCACCAATTAAGAAACGGAAGTAGAAGGTATGATACCCCCTACCCACAAATTTCGTTCTCAAACGTAAGGGCTCGATAATTCTCAAAATTCTAAACGTCAGCAGAATCAACGTGAAAAATATCTAGGTATTTTCATTTAAGTTCAAACAGTTAGTCCCACATTCTATCTATATGACTCAAAGCCAACATACCCAATATTAAACTGAACCACTGCAATTATCCGACTCCATGTCGCCCGAATGATATCAAATACATCTAATCTACGTTCTTTCTTTAAGTTACTTAATTTTACAAAACTTTCTATTCAATTTTAAGGAAATCAAACTTATATACAACTATTTACAAATGAAACGCTACTCAAAATTCAATAACCGTGGAGCAATAAGGAAAACAATCTCTCAAAATTTAAATGCAATATTATGAAAAACTCAATAAATTTAGAAACCAATTATCGATGATTTCAAACCTCATTCCTTAAATTACAGAATAGTAATTCACAAACAAAAAAAAACTTAAGCTCGAAACACACCATCCTGAAAGGTCGCGACACACGTAAAACAAATTCATCCATACAGCTCAACTCAACAGCAAAAATTTGATGGTAAATCGCTAGATAATCGTGATCCTATCACAATATTAAAATGTAACTTTTCTTTACCAATCTTGGGGCTACCAGTATCTACTAAACACTACGATTATAGAAAACTGTATGTTAACCATGTATGGATTTATATTATTAAAATGTTCTTCTGTAATATGGTCAATCCGTTTGTATGGGGTCGGTTGCTTTTTTCTCTAGTTCACTGTTTTGCAATATGCCCATACCTGTTGCACGGAAAACACATTGGCATGTTATCTTCATTACTGCTCGGTAGTTTTACATCACAAGTTGATCCTTTACTTGTATGTTCCGTTATAGCCTGTAACCTTTGTTATATTTTTTGTTGTTGCACTGTAGTGTACTGTATTGTAAATACGGGTTTATGCTATTCAAACATGTCAGTTTGTGCAAATTCTGTCAAAAGCGACAACATCGTTGTACAAATCATCTTCATCTACACGATATTAAGACATTATTATTGTGTATTGTTCCCTAGATGCTATCTGCTCTTTTATTTAAATAACCAATAAGTTTAATAATCGACAGAATTTGATCTTTTCATCTACTTGTTTGAACCGTCGATGTCATTTATTTCCACATTGAGGTTTTACTTCTTATACGTATAAAAGTTTTAGATAGTGCAAACTTAAATTTCTTCCAATCGGTTATTTCAGGTGGCCTTCGTTCGTACTAATGTTTTGCACCGTCGATCAAGTGTGAACGAGCTGCCTCAATGGTGAACGCATCTGGCCATTTGTGTAGTCTGGCGGTAGTTTCAAGCGTTTGCATCCTTGTTTCGCTTCTAACAAGGTTAGCACCACCAAAGCACTTGATCAATTTAGATAGATCTGGAATAACGTGAAAATTACGAGTTGTATCATTATTTATGTTATCATCCATGTTCTGACTACTAAAATCTCGAGAAGGCAAGTGAAGGTGTTGCATTAACATCATATTTTTATTTTGTTGAATAAAGCTCCTGAATATTTCTAATAAATTTTTGGAATAATTTTCTTTTGGTAATTTTTATTCATAACTTATTTGTTCATAACCAAGACATGAACTGAGAGTTATCTACAATAGTAGTATAGTTCTGATTGAATTGTTTCTCGAACTGACACGTCCTGCAAGTAAAAAAGTCACTGAATTGCTCCACATCTGTAATTCCACTTCTGAACTGTAGGGCTTCCAAACTAATATTACGTAAATAAGTTGACTGTAACATATATTAATTAATTATAATAGTATTTCAGTAGATATGCTATACAGATCCTAACTCACCGGGAACGTACGCGCGACCCGCTTCGGGGTCGAAGCGTTCAAGTACATGGTTTCTTAAAGGTCAAGGTCATCACACATTTCCTACATCAAAGTACATTCCTCAAGGTCATTGACGTAACTAGAAGGGATCAACCTTCTCGTCGAGGTCACACGTTTAGGGTTCAATTGAGGGTGTATAGGGGATGCACTAAGAAATGAAGGTCGATTCTAAATCAAATTTTGATGGGAAACTTCAACGTTCATTAATCTTTTCAAGGTCACGCCCCCCATCAACTCTAGGAAGTTAATTAACCTGTCTCAAGCCCTGAGGTGTCCTCAAGGGGTATTATAGAGATTGTTGTCTACGCTAAGCATGTTTCAAGGTCATCAAGCAATTCATGAAAGTTTCCTTTGCAAGGTCACGCCCCCCCAGCAAAGTTCGTTGACCTCAAGTGGATCCGTTTCCCGAACACAGATACACGTTTCCCAAATACAGATAGCTTTTTCCTAAAACAGGGGATCTGCTTCGCAACACAGGTAGCCGTTTCCCCCCATTTCAAGGTCACACCTCTGAGAATTGAATAAATATCTGACCAAGTTAGGGTCATAATTCCTAAAGATAGATTGTTATCTAGCTACCCCCACCATTTCAGGCTCAATTCCGAGAAATCAATTTTTAAGAACAAAGGCGATCCATTGTTCAAGCCTACACTTCAAGGTCTATGTTTACAATTTTCAAGGTCACACCTCTAAGAAAAAGAACAAAGGCGATCCGTTGTTCTGGCCGAGTCATAATTTCTAAAAATTGATTGTCATCTAGGTCAATTTTCAGCTTCCCTCACCATTTCAGGCTCAAATCTGAGAAATCAAATTTCAAGACCAAAGGCGATCAAGCAATTCAGACGACGCTTCAAGGTCATCTAACACATAAAATATTTTTTATAAAACTTGTAATTTATTAACCACAATATTCATCTACATACAAATAAAAAATCGATTTAGGTCAAAATACATATTACGGGAAGTTTGATGTACTGCCACTTAACATTTTGTAATACCTTCGTTGGATCATATCTATGTTATTCATTTGTTTATCACATTCAATTTCCTTCAATTGATTTTCGTTTAATGTGGTCCACGACACATCATCGTCTTTCCAAATAGGTATTTTCGTTACTTCAGTATAATGTTTACTAGACATACATTCAGCTTTCCTTAAAACCTTCATATCATTGTTCAAGACTTATTACAAACCTACGTCTCTTAAACTTATATGCAAAAACACAAATTAAAATCTTTTAATTATACAGTTCCGTAAACCCAATACGCAAATATCAAGGGCAATTCCGAAAAATCTATTTTCAAGGTTAAAGGTGATCCAACGTTAACCGAGCTTACCCGATCTTATTTCTATATAAGTAGATAGAGAGCAGTCCCACGTCAGTAGATACATTGCAATCGTGACAACAAATTACGTAAAGCGTTGTGAAGAGCAAGTATTATTGCATAATCACCAATGTGTGCGTCATATTTTACATTACAATCGTGACTAGAAGTTTTATTGTAAACCTAAAGTGTGAAGAGCAATTAGATATTTCTTAAAGGTGTACGTAATCACAAATGTGCGCTTTACATTTTTTACATTATTAGATACAGCTGAAAGTAATTATGAGTATGCCAATTAGTAGTGTGATAGTTAATCTAACAAGGCGTGTTATTCCTGTATTGAAAACAAAAAAGGAAGATGCGAGGCACATCCGTATAGTTAACACCAATATTAAGCTAACAATAAGTACATAGGGGGTAAAAATTTGATCTCATTTCCGGAAGTGTGTATTTAAAGTACTACGACGTAAATAATTTATATGGAGCCGCCATGTCAGAATTTCCACCATTTGGTAATTTTTATTTTGTTGACGAAGCTAATTTTGAAACTTAGACTTAATAAACCACCCATGATAGTCACAGCGATCTACCGCTGGCACCCGAACATGTGGTTCCACCCACGTAAAATGAAAAAATTACTGCTTACATTGTATCAAAACGTAATTACGTTCTTCATTAAAGAAATTTGAAATTATATTTAAAATGTGGATTAAAGTTGGTAAAAGTATACCGTGTATTACGTTTTAAACAGTCCCCACGGTTAAAAAATATATCGGTTTAAATACCGCCATGCGTCAGCAATCTCAAAATGAATTTGACAAATTTTTTATAAATTAATGATTAATAGTGTTTTCGGGAAGCTGATGGAAAATGTACGTAAGCATAAGGATATACGGTTCGCAACGAAATGAGAGGTTCGCTATGGTGCTCGTCGTTACATAGCAAAACCAAATTTTCATAGTTGCACAATGTTTGACATTGATATGCTTACCATTCGAATGGATAAGCTAGAAGTATATTTCAATAAACCTATATATGCGGGATTTAGTGTTTTAGACGTTTCAAAATCTTTTTTATATAACTTTCACTACGGCTACACGCTACCCAAGTTCCACAATAATGCTAAGCTCTTATACACGGATACGGATAGTCTCATATACGCCTTTTCAATTCCCGGTATCTATGAATGTATTAAAGAGGACATTGATAAATTGGATACATCTGATTATAGTCCTAACAACATCTTTGGACTCCCATTAGTAAATAAAGAGGTCCCCGGCTTAATGAAAGATGAAAATCATGGCGAAATTATGGTGAAATTTGTAGGATTTTGCGCGAAAATGTATGCTTACGCGGTCGACCGAAAGGTTGCAAAAAAATCAAAGGGTTCTACATAAGCAAGCGTGAAGCAGATCACGATAAGTGATTATAAAGAGGTTTTATTTGATGGCGGCTTAATAAGGCGCTATCAACATCTCATAAGATCAAGGAAACATAATGTGTTTACCATCAAACAAAATAAAGTCATACTTAATCCTAATGACGACAAACGCTTAGTAAATGTCAATTTCACTGATACTAGACCTTTCAGACTTTGAAGACAAATTGCAGGAAGAACTGCAGCACAGTAGTGATCAAATCTACGGAAAGTACCTGAAGCGTTCTTTGACTTCCCCTTAAAGCTATGCATTAGTACTGAGTATATAGTAACATATTGTTATTCCTGGTGAATGTTCTATAAACTTAAGGTGTGCAGATTAAGTTATTATTAAGACATTATTTGATAGAAAAATTAACTTAGACAATACGAATAAAAGTTTTACGAAATTGTGTGCCGATAAACGTTTATTAATTTCCAATGAAGTAGACACGATCCTAGATGATGTGAATGTACTTGGCGACATGCCCCTTAAAATGTACATATTAGCATATTATGCTAATTACCAGTGCCTTGCTATTATGACTGAAGTATTATTAGATCAAAACATTACGTATAAGTTTCAACCGTGGGAAAATGAGGAGCACCGCCCGCTGGATATTGGAAAACATTGAGAAAGGTGAAACAAGTTCCTGCTTGTGGTGGAGATGTGGACCAAATTCGGGAATATGCCCATCCAGTAATTTAAACGATTATAGAAATACTTTAGGTTTACTACATAAGATAATGTTTAAAATTGATCTATGTTCTTTCATCCAATCCCCACCACTTTACGAATAACTTATTATTCTTTGAGCGAAGCACATTTTCCACCAGGTACACAACGGGACACTGTTTTCTGTAATTTGTGTTCATAGAAGCCTCCCAGTAAAGGTGGTCCTTCCATGCTTTCCAATTGGGGGTGTATCCTTTGGTGAAAATACTTTTAAATTTACTGATTCGTACTATTTCATCCACACAATAGCGATTCCTATTAACCGTTTTTATGTGAGTGTAAGCTTCTAGCTTTGTATTATTACCGACATCTTTGGGCTTCATTACTGTAGTTCTATGATTACGATTATTATAATCCATCGTTACGGTGTCAATTGTATCAATTTGTTTATATTTACCTTGTAGGCTATAGGACTTATATAGAGCAGACTTAATGGTTCTGATAACACGTTCCGCATTGCTGCCCTCTTTGTGCTATAGGTGGAGTAACGGTTGACTCCATAACGCTTCATTCGTTTAGTAAAATGCTCATTGTAGAATTCTTTTCCTGCATCTGTCTGCAAATTGGAAGGATTCCGGCCCGCTTTAAAGATTGTTTACATTGCCCGTTTTCGTTTTTAATCCTTTGGTCCACAAGTATTCCGAAACGCAGTCAATAACCGCTAAAATATACTTGTAGCCCTTATTTTGTTTGGCATATATGTTAAATTCGGCCAAATATGCTTGCCAATAGTCATCATATCCCTTGATCATTGTGCGCCTTCGTTTAAAATTTTTTCTTGCGGGTTTGTGCAATTCATTGACCAGTTGTAATTTGGACAAGGTACTAATTCATCCACAATTTCTTTAAGTTGATGTACTTTTTTGTCCAACACTAGATAAGTGTTAGAGTTTCCTTTAAAAGCTTTCTGAACTGCATGCAAACAAAAATCATTTACTTATAGCATCACCATCTTCATCCGGGTCCGCCAACTGTGTCAAACGGTTTCCATCCAAATTCAACCTTGTCGATAAATAGTCTTGCTTGGTGATGACATCTTGAGGATCTATGAGATTGGCAACATTGATGAGTCTCTTATTCTCGATATCGAATTGATCATCATCAATAAGTTGAAACTGAGGGGTTAATTTCTTGGATTGATACTGGGTATGCGACCGTCCAAATTTGTCAAGGGGCATTTTAGTTATGATATGTCGACATCAATGCATTCTGATTTATATCGTTCAGAACACGAGTATTTGGTCTTTCAATGTATCCATCTTCATATAGTTCTTCTACAATTGACATATCATTTACGACACCTGTGTTTCCAGCCAATTTTTCTGCCCATAATACTTCCAGATTACGAATTAGTTCGTGTACATCATTCCAATATTTATATTGAATCGGTCTGTTTGTTAATTCCTTAAAAAAATATAGTTCCACCTCCCTGAGTTGCAGGTGATGATGCTGACAGCAAGGGTTTGATTATTTGTGTATACTTTTTGCCGCGGCTTCCTCGAATCTGTTCACTTACATCATAATCTCACCTTGCAACATTCGTACCTTCTAAACTACTTTTATAACTCTTTCTATCTTTTGAATTTACTAGATTTAAATCGGGTTCATTCATAATAAGCAGATCATATAAACCTGGAGTCCCTTTATACGTGACCCCTTTAATAATCATATGGTTTCCTTTAATTGTGACCGGGGGTGTTACCAATTGTACATTTGTCTGTTTTGATATCGTAGTAGACTCCATAAATGTGATCAATAGCACCTTCAAGATCCCTCATAATGCGTTCAACATATATACGAGGTAATTCGTGGTACTGCTAGAGAAATTCTTCTGAGATGGGTTCATTACAGGAATTATCTACGATAGCAGGATGTTCTTCTCCCTCCTCAGTATTAATCTCTCCTACGACAGATGTGTCTAGGAAAGATGATGCACGGGGGTCTGGAGGGGGATTTATTTGAAACAAGGGAAGTTGAGCTAGGTGAATAGTAGCACTCTTTCTTGCTAATGGGGGTGAAATGAAGCCTGGAGCTAGCGGGCTAGTGGGAGTAGTAGCATGCTTTCTTTGAAATATGAACAAACGTGGGTTTTTGGGTTTAACGTCAATGGGCTCCTTTTTGGGTGCTTTTTAATAGGATTGATTTTATTCACTATTTCGGTTAGAGATTCTATTAGAGGTTTATAAGTACCTTCAAATGTTCTTTGGTTATCAATGCGAGCAGTTTTAAGACTGTTATATTTCTGCCGTATTATTTTACGAGCCCGAATAATTTTTCGCTTTAGTATCATCTCCTTATTATTCATTGTAGCAAAATGGGAGTTTGAATAGATAGTTGTTAATACCTAAACTGATGAGTAACTACTAAACCACTGAAAGCAGGTCAATGTATTATATAGGGTGTAGCAAGACGGGTTCCAGTTTATCCTGAGCTGCTTGTACCTAAACTGAGCAGTTAATGTATTATATATTAATCAAACCATTATTGACTTCAGCATCCTTATTTATGACTGTGATACCAAACGGATCTATCCAGCACTTTGAACACATATTCCAAACCAATGTGATGCTTATGGTGGGGCACATATGATCCTCATACACACGTTTTAGGTTTAATTCATCTTGCTCAAATAATATAATTAGATCCGCATTGTCACGAATTAATTTCTTTGGAATCTTACTGTAAGTTTGACCCAAATAGAAACAATCAACATCGTTATGTCTACCCATAGAAAAATATGCCCTTATGTTATTTTGATTTTCACAGGCGATATCATCAAAGATAAAGATAGAGTTTGCTTTTGCACAATTCGGCTCAATCACATCTTGATAATCACTGAAGGTAAAGCAACCTATATCATTCATCGGAAGCAGGATTTCCTGTAAAGGTTTGTACTTGTTTTGATTCAATGACTTAGAGTATACGTAAACATGTTTAAATTTCAAACCGTTTTTCTCAGTAAGCAAATAATGCCACGTATACTATTAGGAAGTAAATCACCATGTTTTGAAGTAACAGACTTTTCATCAAACTCATGATTTTGAATTGGAAGTTTTTGTTTCTGCGCAACTACTTTCATGTAACTAAACGAATAATTACAACATTTTTATTTATATACTAGACATACAGATTATCATTTTTTCACTTCTCCGGTGAGTGGATTGTACTGCACAATATCGTGGAGAGTAAGACCATAGACAAGGATTCCATTATCGGAAGGTGTTAGAGATTCCATTTCCAATTTGATGTCTACCGTTGAGTTTTTTAAGGACTCATTTTGTTTAGATCAGTCCATTACAAATACTGGACATAATTTGAATTCGGTGTAGTTGAATAACGCATCTGTACCATCTTCACCATAGTGGTCACATCGGAATTTCCAAAATTTGCGATAGGCAGATATGTGTAGGTTAGCACTGAAGTTCAAATGCATTGCTTCATAGGAATAATACTCGGAATTCAGATGTACTTTAAGGTTTCTGATGTTAATGTGATCAAAATTTCCGGTTCTTGTAAACTTTGTGTACCTTTTACCTTGTTGGAATGCCACAATTATCCAACGTAGTTTTTTCCAGTTGCGTTTTTATTGGCCATATGTCAGAGGTTGCTTGATTTAAAGCAAACAATTCACATAACTCTCATTGACGAAATGGAACAGCAATAAAAGAATTCTTATTGATTCCTTCAAACAAGTCCAGTTTCGCGGCATCACTAAGTGTTAAGTGTGGTACTTTCTATTGAATTTCATTTGGGGTTATTTCCGCATCAACGTCACCATAGTAGCAGTTTGTATCGCTTTTAGATCGAATTAAAATCAGCTCTTGACGCATATTCACGATTACTTGACGATAAGCCTCCATTTTTCCAAATATGTGGTTCAATGGTATGCATACCGTAAAGGATTTTTCACCATTTTGCTCATCGAATTCTATTTGTAATCGTTCCTCATTCCTTGGTGACCACCCCAAATGGCTTAGTGCTTTGCTCTTGCTTGTCGCATAAGAAATATATCCTTTAAGTGTAGATATTATGCCGGAATTTCGGCAAACTTGTACTCTTTGACCGTCTAACTCATAACGAATCTCTCCGAAAAGAAATTGGGGAAATTATTGTTTAAGTTGCATGATTTTCCTTCATCCTCTTTTTTAACTATCGTAAGTAGCCGTAATTACATCCTGACTTTGAATTAAGATACGTACTTCTTCGGAAGGTACATACTTAGAAGAAGCACACAGAATATAGATGTGAATATCTGATTTAATTATAGCATCATCAAAATGTAGGTTTTGAAAGATGTTTAATGATTCGGTCATTGGGTCTCTGTAGATGTTAACCGCAATGGGGGTTGATCACTAATTAAAGACTTAGTGTAGGGATGATGTCTTTTATATGAATTTATTCTCAAACCTATGTTTTAAGCTTACCGTGAATGGTTCACCCTTTACATTAATTGTTATTAATTATGTTGTGGAGTTTTGAAAAGCTTAATTACTACATGTATGTTACATTACGTTTTTTTAGATTCATATAAATTTTTTAAGAAGGCAAATCTATCACAATAAATACTTTCATTGTTATACAAAGAAAATCCCTTGTTCATATTACATTGAATATTGCATTTTTTAAATTATATGCACACTGTTGAATGCAAACCTATTGTTTTATATAAAGCAAAATCCATTGTACCTATGGTTATTCAATTATTTGGATGTCTAACGCAGATGTATGTCAAATATTTGCTTGTAATATTTTATGCTCATAACCGAGCATGCGACCAATGCTATTCTCTTTGGTAAAATCGATTTCAACTGAACGGTTATGTCGCACTTAAGTGTATTGTTGTTTGCCATAATAAAAACTTATCTGTGGATATCTTTGATTTTAAGTAATTACTAATTTCATCTAATTCATATGCACCGTGTGGAATATTAATCACTCGCAAATGAAATGAATTTGTTTTAAAGTAAAATCTATCCTTGCCCGTATAAATGTTTCTAATGCTGTCGCAGCCGTAAAATCCCACCAATCCGATAACGTATTTCTTCTCCAAATCTAGCTCTATCAGTGGATAGAAGTTGTAGCTAGGTATGTTACCAACACCTTCTAAACTGAATGTTATTGACATAACTGAGAAAATTTAAGGTTGTATCGATTATTTATATAGAAATTGTAGGCATAGGTGCCCGCAAATAATGGTATTAAATTCCTAATAATGATTATAATTATAATAAATTTTACATCCCAGAAAGTAGTTAATCACTTCGATTGGTGGTCGAAGATTACCGAAACTATCGTAGTACCATACCTTTTTACCACGCTTTTTGTGCCAACCCAATGTGTACCCGGTCCGCTTTGACTATCTAAGTTGATGATTCCAGATTCATCTCTCCATGGTAATTTAGGCAGGCTATCTCTCATAAAGATACCCCTAAAGTAGGATACATCTTTTGTATATTTCTTTAAATCAATATCTGTTAACGGCATTTCGGGTAATCTACTCAGTTTTTTTGGAAACGGTTTTAAGTATAGCGCGCCACCACCAGATTTGTATGGTTTAAAATAAAGTGCGCCGTCAGCGATCGATTCTATCTTGCAATTATGGCGCGATGTCTCTTCTTGGCATTTTTTGCATCATTGACTGCCTTAGCACCAATTGCTGATAATCCTGCGAATAGCGGAATAAGAAATGGTAACACACCTTTAGTGTTTTAGAAACTTTAATGTTTTTCTTTCCTCCCAACCTTTTTACTACACGTTTTGCCGTTGACAGTGCTGACTTTATTGTGTCCGTGAAATTTCCGTTAGCTTTCATTTTTTTAGCTATTGTTTTTCGTATATGCAATACATTTCCACCATTGTGCTTCTTCCTGTACCGACGTTTACACCCCATTCCACATTTTCTCTTTGCTTTCAAGGCGGTGCCGATTGTTAAAGCTGCAGCTCGTTCACCTAAAGTTGCGTCTGCCGATTTAAAGCATTTCCAAGCTTGTTCTTCTAAAACTTAATCTGCTCCATGTCTACTTTCTAAATCTCGGTAGTCTCTATAACTGATATCATGCAGTTTGCACTGAGCGTCTAATTGATTAATAACGGGGTCACCGCGTGCGAGTTGTTTCTCTAATTTTGTACTAGGACCACAATACTGGTAACCGGGTAAATGCAATTCCACCGAAAGTTTATTGATTAGCGTATTCACTAAACCACCTGCACTCTTCCGCTTCTTACCTATAATTGTTCACCTTGAGGGATAGGACATTTACACCTAAAATCGAGAGCACAAGAACTTTATTTTTAGTAAATGCTATACATTATATAAGCAGCACGATAGTACAATATTTCCATTAAGCATATAGTGCTATGTGAATTAATATTATACTTGGCATTTGTAACATCTTGAATGTCTTTATAAATGTCATCATCACCGAATCCCTTCTCACGAAAACGACGGTCTACCACTTGTCGTATGAACTTTTCATAGAAACACACCAGATTGCAAGATTCAAGAAATTCTAATCTATAGCTTATTATATCCCTCAAATTGAATGGTTCTTCTACATTATGGGTATTGAATGTGTATGCAATAGCAGTTGTAGTTTTATACTATAACAGTTTTCAAATTTTGACAGGATGAACAACAAAATGTTAAATTATTATTCATGTTATTACTACAGTGGCATCAAGTATCCGGGAGTGAACTTCCAGGAATGATTTTATTGCTGCTTGCATGACCTTACTTTTCACGCTTAAACATTTCGATCATGTTTCAATGATTTCACTAAAGTTGCGACTGACCTTAATTAGATTTCTTTTCTTTAAATACTTAACATTAGGCATCCATTTACTTGTTCACATATTCGTTTAATTATGCAATTTTGATTTGTCACATGCACTTAAGATTTGCAATGGTGCGGTTTAACCTGCTAATTATTTAACAACTGTAACCGACAGATTAATTGCGATTTAAAGCCTTGACCTTACGGCTTGACATGGACCCTTGTTCTTGAGACGGTACAATACATAACATGCAATAAGCATGCTTGAAACTTTTTATGCTTCATTTACGCAAGAAAATATTATTAATAATGCTATTGTCTAATTTAACTTTATAATCTGAATGTCAATTAGAATAAATTCATATAAAATCCTGTCTCAACACTCTTTAACATTACTTTTGAATCAGTTTTATAACTTTAAAAAGCCATTCATATAAGAAATTCATTAATAGTTCAACATTTAAATCTACCTTGACTTATCTAATTAAAAGATCAATCAATCTAACAATAAATATTCTTGTATATAAGGTATAATAACAATGATATCTATATTATCATTATTTACTAACTATAATAAAATGTATTTTTATCTGTTTTATAAGTATAATAAGGTCAATTGAAATTCTTATGGTATTGACATTATTATTATTTACAAATTGCATTCTTCACAAATTATATAATGTTAAGCAGTTTGAGAACCACTGGCATTTATTTATGATTTTATTCTACCTGCATCTGATTCTTATTGCCTTGTCTTATTAAATTGCAAACGACTTGTTCGGCAAACATGGATTATTCATAATTCCATCTTGCTTTGTACGTACAATAAGTACGAGCATGAACATATGGAGTTCAAGCACTTTGTATATTGACAATTCCTTGTTTCCGAATTCAGTTGGAACAGGCTTTAGCTAGATAACAATCTATTTTTAGGAATTATGACCCTAACTCGGCCAGAACAATGGATCGTCTTCGTTCTTTTCTCAGAGGTGTGACCTTGAAATGAAGGGAAACGGTAACCTGTGTTGCAAAACAGATCCCCTGTTTTGGGAAAAGGCTGTCTGTCTTTGGAAAACGTCTATCTGTATTTGAGAAACGGAACTACTTGTGGTCAATGCACTTTGCTGGGAGGCGTGAGCTTACAAAGTACACTTCCAATAAATGCTTGATGACCTTGAAACATGCTTAACATAGACAACAATCTGTATGGTACCCCTAACCTTGAGAATTGTAATAGGTTAATTAACAGGGCTTCAGACAGAGGTCAATAAACTTCCGAGAACTGATGGGGGCGCGCGTACGTGCACAGTGAGTTAGGATCTGTATAGTATATCTGCTTATGTCTCGTTGCTGTGTTTAAAGTTTTATATTTCGGAGCTTTAGCCAGAATGTTTTACACCAATATGTGTTAGGTATTTTTACTGCCTATAATTTAAGGTAAAGGCGAGAAGTGAATATATTCATTAATATTTTATGTAAGCGTTAATATGTATTATGAGAGATGCATTTTTCACACGTGATGAGTTGACACAAACTTGAAAACCGCTTTTATTTTTTCTATTTCTAAAAACGCTGATGTTCTGTCCACCAATGTCTATCAGAGCATCGCAATTTACTTTCGAATAAATTTCAGTTAACAACTTTGCCTTTTCTGTAAAACCTGTAAGAAACCTGTAATATATAGGCGTTTGTTAACTCACTTGAAACTGCATTTGTATCTTTAATTGTAATAATTATGTTTATAATTTAAAAACGAATTTGTGCTATACAGGATTATTCTAAATAGAGTGGCACAAACGATATCAGTGCATCTAAATGAAGAAATAAGTTGAACGAACTAAATATACCTCAGACCAACGTTGCGCCTCTGAGGAGTAACAGGGTCTTCAATGTTGTGACCCATATTTCCTTTAAATTATCTAGAACGATGTGGTGTAAAGAAATCATATTTGGTACAGATATTTGTGCACTGCTAACACATACTTCTTATTAATATTGTTTAAATGTATCCACCTGAGCCGCTGCTGTCGACTACATGCAACATATTCTAAAAATTTTTTCACCCTGTATGAAAGTATATATCTTATTCACATTTTCAGACGTAACTAAAAATAAAAATTTTTCCTCTCTGGCATTTTCTCGATAAAAGTGGTAGTCTTTTAAATAATAAAAACGAATTGCGAAAATTTTACAGCGCCAATGGATGCAGTAACATAAAAATATCAACTCACCACTCTTTAATAGCAAAAGGAAATAAAGTCATTTTAATAAATGTATTTTGAAAGAACAGTATTCTTTACGTAACATAAAAGGTATTTTAAGTGTCTAATTTAAGTAATAATATCTTAATTTAGAACTACCTACTATAATTTCGAATGTAATACTAAAACGTTTCTAAAGAATATTTTCAAAGTAGTTTCCATTTCCCTGTAAACACTATCTAATACCAAGATTAAAATTATTACGTACTCTTGTAAATATTTCTGGGTTGTTACGAATCTCGTCAGCTGCGCGAAAGATTTTTACGCAATTGTTCAACAGTATTAACAGAAGTAGCATAAACAATACTTCTCAAGTATCCTCATAGAAAAAGCTAAGTGGCCTAATATTCGGTGAACGAGCAGGCCAACGTACGGGTGCATCGGCACCACGACTTATCTAACGTCTCGGAAAATTGAAATTCAACCATTGTCTATGTTCCGGAGCCCCGTCATGTATGTACCTCATAACTTGCACATCTGGCGGAATATCCTCCAGTAGTATTGGGTGATTTCCATTTAAAAATTTAAGATGCTCGAGAGCCTATAGAACTCGGAATAACAAATGGACCTATTAGAGCATTTCCAACAATCCCTGCTCATACATTTACACTAAAACTGTGCTGGAATCTTGATGGACATATTTCATGGGGGTTTTCTATTGATTATTATGATAGTTAATTAGGCCATATCTTTGAAAACATTTAAGCCGTGTTTGGATATGTTCAAATACCACTGCAAAAGCTATCCTTGCAGGAAAATCATTTGCAGTTAATTCTTGAACCGACTGGTGGTGAAAAGGGCGTAAAAGGTTATCATGAATCAAGCTCCAAACAAGGCTTTGCGTAACCTTATACTGTGTAGCCAGTCTTCTTGTACTTGCTTGAGGATTTTCTTCTAAATTGATAAGCATAGCTTCTTCAAGGTTTACATTTCTCACATACTGTCTTTGTTCATTACCCTCGCGCTTGGGTTGAATTTGGTTACTTTCTTGCAACCTTCTTTCCACAGCTGTAAAAGTTTGCTTGTGCTGCACAATTTTGTGACATTCAAAAATACTTGGAGCATGTCAACATACTCATTGTTAGTAAAATTATTTGCCAGAGTTACACAACCATTATTTGAAACTATTGATGACACTGACACACGAACATAAATATATCAAGTTGTTTACTCAGCAAGATTTATCAGGACCAGGATGTTGGCTAAGTATTCCAATACTTATATACTTAGGCAGAAAACCCTCAAACAAATCGTAGTCTTAGATTGTGTGTACAGGAAAATGGTAACTACTTTGCAAATATTCCTTAGAAACTTTTAGTATTTCATTCCAAATTACAGTAGCTTGTTTTAAATTAAGATATTATTACTTAAACTAGACACTTAAAGTAACTTTATTTGTTGCACGAATACTGTTCCTTCAAAATGCATTTATTAAAATTACTTTACGAGAAAAACGTTTTCTTTTGCTGTTAAATATTGGTGTGTTGATGTTTTTATGCTACTGCATCCATTAGCGCTGTACAATTTCCGCAGTTTCTTTTTCTAAATTACCTAAAAACTATAGCTTTATCGAAAAAATGCAATGGAGAACATTTTTTGTTTTTAGATGTTACGTGTGAAAATGTGAATAAGATATGCATTTTCATGTAGGATGAAAGATTTTAAGTATATGTTGCATGTAGTCGACAGCAGCGGCTCTGGTGGATGCGGATGCGTTTAAACAATATTAATAAGTAGTATAAAAGTATATGTCAGCATTGTACAAATGTCTACACCAAATATGAGTGCTTTACACCACACTTTTAGATAAATTGAAGGAAATATCGGTTGGCTGTGTAACATTCAAGACCCTGTTACTCCTCAGGGGTGCAACTTTGGTCTAAGGTATATTTAGATAATTCTCCTTATTTTTCATTTAGATGGAATGGTACCTTTTCTGACATTGCATTTAGAATCACTCTGTATATTGATTCCTCCATTTATTGGCAAATTGATTATTTTAATATTTTATGTAATTAAAGTTTTTAATCGTAACGTAAGGTAACATTGTGACTTCGTTACACTGCCTTCTCGTTTGGGAAAATAGAAGCTTTCCTTTCTTTAAACATATCATACTAACTTACTACAGACTTGCACATTTGATATGAGTAGTGTACATTCTTATCAGTGCATTATACTTTGAAAATTGAAAATATCTGGTGTGGAACCATATACGACCTTTCAACCTACAAAATGGAAATTAAGAGAATTAAATAATCTTAATTACAGTTTTTTGAGTTAATTATGCAACCTGTTTAATAAGTTCATTGCGAAAATAAGCTTAATTTAACTTAACTCAAGATTCATACATTACCTCTGACATACCCTTTTATTTTTAAAACTCCTCATGTTTCTTTCCTTCATCATACATTCTACTACATTCAGCCAAGTTTTACGTAGCCTACCAAGCATGGCCTTAACTTTAACCTCACCCATCTATATTTGCTTCGTTAATCTTGCATTGTTCATTCTCTCAATGTGATCAAATCAACGTTATGCACTACTTTACATCTATTCACCATCGCCTCTTCCTCGCCACACTCCGTGATTATGCTCTAGTTATTTGTCTTGTCCCTTCTCGAAAATAGGCAAAACTAAATCCTCCATAAAACAAATATCTACGCATTTTTGTATAACATTAATCATTATTCCGATATTAAAATATTTGGATCAACCCTTATATTCTAGGTTAGGAGTTTTTTGCCACCCACACACACACACACTCTCTCACACCCACCCACACTCACCCATACACCCACACTTACACCTACACCCACACGCACACTCACACTAACATCCACATCCACACCCACATCGACATCCACTCTCACACTCACACCCTAACAGCTACACCTACACCCAAATACACACACCCACACGTACACCACACCCACACCCACACCAACATTCACACCCACACCAACACCCACACCCACACACACCCAAACACACCCACACCCACACCCACACCCACACCCACACCCACACTCACACTCACATCCACACCCACATCCACACCCACATCCACATCCACTCCCACACCCACGCCCACGTCCCACACACCCTCACCGACAGCCACATTCATTCACCAACGCCCATTCCTACACCCACACCCACACCTATACTTACCTCCCCCCCACGCACCCACACCTACACCCACACCCACCCACACACACTCACACGCTCACACATACCCACACCCGCACGCATGCTAACATACGCACACACACACACACACACACGGATACACACACTCATGCATGCACGCACTCACTCACTCACATATTAACAACAAATACACGGCCAGGCATCATGGTTCATTTTTTTCGACGAGACTAGGCTAAACGTAAAATAAGCCAATAAGTCGATTTAGCGATAGTAAAAAAAGTGGAATGCATAACCTTCTACACCTCATATATATATATATATATATATATATATATATATATATATATATTGGAAGATAAAAAAGGTTTTCTTAATTATTAAAATCCTTTTTCCAAAAATGTTTTAACTTAAATGCTATGAAATCTTCCAACGTTCCTAATCCATATCTTTCTACTGTTCGGTTATTTTCTGCAGTTCTTTTTTACTATGGTGATCTTTATACCCTCGGGGAAAACACTTGTTTTTTTTTTTGGTAAAAGTCCTTATGGTTTGCGCACTACACCCAAAAGCGAGCATTTGTCTTTTTGTTTCAGTTATTGATTTAAAGGTGAAAGGTTAATAATTGATGATGTTGAACTGTGCTGTTAGTAGAGGTTAACATTGTTGCTCACGTGCTCACTAGTATTTTGGTCATATAAGGTTGATTGTTTGGTAATTAGGTTGTTTAATGGTGATTGAAACTGGGATAGATTTTTGCTTAAGAAGGTTAATTTTTATAAGGTTTCTGTGTGCTGTTTACAATGACAGGTATTTGTACTTCTTTTAGACAGTCTGTTTTATTTGATTTGGTTTTAGTGGAAGGATGATTTTAAAATTTGTATTTATTGTTGTATTGACATCAACCTAGAGATGTGAATTATATCCTAGATGCGGTCGAATCTGGGAATAAATTACTGCTTAGATCTGCAAACAGGAAGTGATTTTTGGCGGACACCAGAAAACAGTTCAATCAGCAATAATGTAACTAGATTGGTATTTCTTGATTCAAGGATACGTTGAATGCCTTTATTTATTGAAATTGCCATTGCAGCTTTAATGCCTTCATTTGAAATAGACGGATTACCATTATGAGTAGGCTGAGATTAACTACAATGAAGAGTTCTCCCCTCCCCAAAGCAATGGATCGGATTAATCGTTGAACAAGTGAGATCATTTATCTACAGCAGGAAAAGTACAAGTGTTATAACTGTTCTCCGTGGCACGCCCGCGTTAATGCCCACTTATTTTGAAAAGAAACAATCAACTGCGACAGATTATCGTCCTTTGTCAAGGAAACTAAAAACCCGATTGATGAAAGTATCGTATAACCCCACGCAGGCGAGCTTATTAAGTAAACAGTTATGCCAAACTTGGTCAAATGCTTTTGAAAATTCTAAAGTGACTGCAGGTGTTTCACCAGGTTGTTCTAATCTATGGTTCCAAACATGGGTCAGATATGAAAAGACTTCACTTGTTGAACGACTCTGCCTAAAACATATTAGTGGCCACTAGGTAGCTTGTTAGTTTCAAGAAGGGAGATCACCTGCTGATTGATAACTTTTTCTGTGACTTGAGATAAAATTGAAGTCATGGCAATTGGTCGGAATTTGGAGCAATTGGCCTTTCTTGGGAAGAGGTTTAACATTTGCTAACTTACATGGTGAAATAAATTTCCCAGAAGACAGAGATCGAATAGCGCATAGATAGTTCGGGGAACATTTTTCTCCGACAATGGCTGGGATACCGCCTGGGACAGTTGCATTATTGATGTCAAACCTTTAGGAAGGTGTATCAAAAATGAATTCGCTTTATAGCGTATGAAGAACAGTTTCCTAGCGGCACATCTTTCTGCAATAATCCCGACACGAGTCTGATGCAAATAAATCCACAAAATGATTGGCTTTGTCTACAGAAACAGTAAATACAGATCTGTCATTGGATGGCATTGGGGGAAATGAAGATGTATCAAATTTTTTTCTGATGGCTAAAACCAAAATTTACAACTGCCCAAAGGAGATGTAGATACTGCAAGAGCAATTTCCGAAGATGTGGACGACCTAAGCCAATATTCACGCTATGGAGAGATTGTAAAAAATCCCGCAAATCATTACATTTAGCTGACTTAAAACACCACAAGGTTGTATCAGTATTGTGAACAACAGAGGGATTAGGGACAGTAGAAGTTATTTATATTACTAGGTCAAATAGACCTAGTTGGAAGAGAACTGGTTTTATAAACAAGTGAGTTTCATGTAAGAAGGAGATCTAGAATTGTATAGTATGGTTAGGGTTATCAGGGATACTTGCGAGTTCAGAAATTAGTTTGTGAGATCTCATTAGATAGAATATGTTTCTGCACTATGAGCAACAGGATTAGTGGTTGATTGAAGCTAATCAGAGTTAAGAACATTGAAATCTCCTAGAATTAGGATATTACAAGATGATAACTGAGGCTGAAGATAGTCAATCTTCAAACTAAGGTAATCGAAGGAGTCTTGAAAGTTACTGTCATTCGGAGACCTATAAGTGCAATAGTAGAATCTTAGAAATTAAGGACCAGAATGTTTAAATCAAATTATGTAAATTATTTATTCTTCAAGAAAAAAATCATCTAGGAAACGATGTTGTACTTGAAGTAGACTAACACTCCTCCACCTCCTTTATCAAAGGTTAGAGTGAAGATGTATTTGGGAAATTGCAAGTCGGGTGAATCGGAGCTTCATATATAAACAAAATGTTAGGTTGTAATTGTTCTAGAAGTCGGTGAACAGTATTAAGATTAGATCTGATACCGCGGATGTTGCAATAATAGAATAGAAAGTGAGTACTTTTGAGGACCCTACCCTCCTGTACATCCGAATGGCGAAGGACCTTACGTCCGGTATATATACCCCAGAAATCACAAAAAACTATTTTTTAAATTTTGGATTGTTATGTGTTTCTAAGGACATCAAATATCCAAATTTAAACAAGCATCTATTATCTGTAATCATGTATTCATATTATACAAGGTTAGCTTTAATGTAATTAATAATAATAGTAATAATAATAATGTCTTTATTTAAAATGCAGTACAATTTTGAACCGCAAGGGGAGGTTCAGAAACATTGATAATTCTGTCAATTTCTGTTCTACCACTTAACCATTGACATAATACCAATAATGAAAAATATAGATGTATCACATGTCATAAAGTAAACAAATGTATATACTTTTTAATCGGATTATATTGAGCAAAAAAAGAAAAGCTATTTAAACATTGTTTGTCAAACAAATAACAAAACAACTGTTTTTTAAATGCTGCCCAACCCAGTTATATCCTGAAAAGAGGAATTCAAATAAGGAGGTGCCATGTACAGGTGGAGTAATAAGGCTTTTAAATCTTAAATTTAAATTGTACACACTTGTTCGAAATGTAATTTTTGTAAACAAATATGGTGGACAGAATTATTTTATTAATGAAACACGCAGGATGTGAAAGCCTTCTATTTTCCATATTTAGCCATTTAATGTGGCACAGTTTAATATTTGAAATATATTTGAATCGTCTAATACTAGGTATGAAACGTAATCAAGAATTTTGACGTTTTTGGATTCTTTTACCGTCATAACGTTTAAGACAATGCCCATAAACTGAATCGCAATAAGCGAATTTGGAAAGAACCAGAGACTCACAGAGCTTTTTCTTATGTAGTATATTTCAAGGTAGAGTCCGTCATTAACCCAAGGTTTTTTACTTCATCAACGGGCTTTATTACGTTTTCCATTACTGTTAAGTGTTATTAACAGAATCGTTTCGTTATTCCTTAGGACCAAAAATAATTAAGGATGTCTTCGTTGGATTAATTGTTTAATAGCTAAATCACATGAGGTGTCAATGTCTGAATTTAGTTTTCTGATAGAGATGTGAAGTTCAGAGGAATTAAACGACAGGCATAACTGTGTGTCATCATCATAAAAATGAGATGAACACTAAATTTAGAAATATGCATTGAAAATAGAAGAGGCCCTAAAATGGAATCTTGTGGGACACCAGCAATTACTTCCTTGAAAGATTATAGATTGCCAACATAGCGCACAGCTTGAAATCTAAGCCACAAGTAATTCTTTAGCATTAAACAAGCCAATATGTTGTAATATTGCCACTAACATGGCATGCGAAACCGTGTCAAACGCTTTTGTAAAATCTAACAAAACCAGTGCTGCTAGTTTATTACTATTCCAGGCATTCAAAATATCGTCTGCAATTAATGTTAGTGCGGAATTACAGCTAAATCCACTAGGCTAGTCAGATTGATTAGGCGGAAGAATATTATATGTATGTACATGTTCTTCAAATTGCTGACTCAAGATATTTCGAGGACTTTTGACACTGTTGGAAGCACACTTATAAGTCTTAAATCATTTAAGGAATCCACTGAACTTTTTTAGGAATAGGACAAACAATTGTTTTTTTTTCCAGATAGATGGATACACAGCATTTTGAATACAAAAATTGTAGTTGTATGTTAAATGATCAACTATGTGAGGAAGAAAAAGAACTAACATATTAATACTTATATTATCAATTCCAGCACTATTAGAACGAATGCCGGATAATAGCATTAAAAACGTCTGTAGATGTTATCACTGTAAACACGAATTATTTAGTAAAACTACATTTTCTAGTGCCCAAATAGTATTAGTAGTACCGAGATACTTGCGCCGCCATCTTGGATTTTTTGGGTACACCTCACCTTTTACTTTTTACACGCCCACGTGGGAGGCGTATTTTTTGTGGGATTTTTCTTTTGGGTCCTCGTGGGAATCGTATTTGTTCACCCCTATGGTTTCTTTTCGGAGATGATTGGTCACGTGCACTAGACTTTATTTAATCAGGAAAAGTTTCTCATAAACGGTGTTGAATTAAAGGTTAAATTTGTACGACCAGTATAATGGCGGCGCACGGTTCAAATTACAGGACGAGAATTATGGACGCTAGTTTACTAGTGAGACGTATGCAAATCAATCCCACCATTCTAAAGCGCCAAAGCCTTAGAAACAACTGCAGCAAAATACTCTGTTACAGGGACCGAAGTAAAAGTGCTAACTATACCTGTGGGCATACAGCGAAAATCATTGATTAATGTTCTCCTGGATCCGATACCTAAACGATGCATCGTAGGTTTTACCGCAAATAAAGCCTTGAGAGAGATAATGTGTGAAGACTATTGACTTTCGCATTAACTGTAATCCCGCTAGTGCGATTCTTACCTATATGAAAGCATCGCATCGCTAAATTTTGCCTATATGATTAGGGTTTGATGTTTGTTAAAGAATCGCTAGACACTTTCGCAATAAAGTCCTTGCCCTTACCCGTCTGTATACTTTGAAAAATAACGGAAAATAGGTCGATTATAAAGCATGTAGTTTTTCAGCTTCAGAGCTCGTGTCCACGCCATCTTGCTAAATACATCGATAACCGTCAGTATATAATTATACCCGTCATTATATTTACTTAGATTTCTCATACCGCAAAGACCCCGTCTGTCATAACAAAAAAAATTTTACCCACAATTTACCTATTTCGAGTAAATTTCTCGCTACAGGTTTATGTATAGTGTACGCTGCTTGTTTCTGTAAACGCGCTCTTTCTTAGGGGCCTGTTTATAAATCTAAGTTCCGTTTTGACAGGGGTATTTCTGCTAAGGCAGAGCTTGTATGTAAAATAGGCTTATGTGATGGTATGGCAACCCCATTATCGGTAAAACCGGAAAATTTAAAAATAATACTCTAATAAGCGGTCAGCATATGCATGCTTAACCTGATTATAAAGTCTAAAGCCGTTTTTTTTTTGACAGAAGGTATTTCTGATGAGACAGAACTTTTATGAATGCAAAATAATATAGATGTGAAATCTAGCTTAAACACAACATTAAATAACCTGTTTGCGCAAATATATATATTTGGTTTTGGCTGTTCACTGTTTACACGAGGAGTTTGATAGACATTTTATTCTGAGTTAGTAATTTAATTTAATTATACAGCTTCGTAATTGCATTGCATCTTTCTAACTAATCCAGCCTGTGATAGCTGAAAGCCCCGATATATACATGTACGTAAAATATGTACAGTGTTTATTATTATTGTTTACGACCATTTGCGAAATCGTACATTCACTTTTGTATAACAAGAAGTGAATTAACTGATTACTCAATACCCATTATGTATATGTTATCTTTATCTTGATTAGATTCTTTAATATCAGACATAATGCAACTGTTTATTCGCTTTACAAAATAGACCAAAATATGATACAAAAAAATGGCTGTCAAGGAGTCACAGGGCCCTAAAAATCCAAGGTAGTAAAATTTTAAAATATTTGTAAACACGTTAATTAACACTATGTCGACGACTGCTACTTTCCAATTAATATAAATGAAGTTGTATAACTGTTTAATAATAAACATATTAAATCTTTTATTCTCAGAACACTGCATGCGCACGCATTTACCTACCCTCCAAGGGCCGAACTTTAAAGAATTTCTTAATACAGCCAAAGGGTCCTAATTAAGGTGAAAATTCCACCAAGGGGTTGAAAAAGGCCTCCGAAAAGAAACATAGGGGTGAAAAAGTACGATCCCCACTAAAAAAAGCCGACAAAAAACGACCAACAAAAAATACGGCTCCCACGTGGGCGTGTAAAAAGTGAAAGGTGAGGTGTCCCCACAAAATCCAAGATGGCGGCACAAGTGTCTCGGTACTACTAATATTGTAACGTTTCATTCGTCCGACAAGTTAATCACAAATTTACTTTTCACGACTCCAAGTTTACGTAATGTCTTACTGGGCAGCAAGTAAGCCTTCTTTTCCTGTCGAATTGAAACTATTGTAAGGTTCCGAAGTAATTTATATTGTACCCTGTGGGAAGCAAGTTTTGTGCGTCGATACCGTACTAAGGCCTTGTTACGTAATTTCATGAGCATTTACTTGAGATTTTGTTATTCTAATTAATTAATTTCAAAACATGTTTAAACTAAATTATAGTTTTATATCCACATATGCACATTTTATGTATTAAACAGAGAAAACCAGATTAAAGTATAAAAACAGTTTTTAAATTACACTATTTAAATACTTTATTACATGCTGATATTCAAAGAGATGACTGTACAATTACATTTATAAACAAACAAGTTAAAATGTTTTAGAAGATTTTCATCTGCATATAATGTTGGTTGTTTTTAAAGCAGAACTTTTTCTCAAGTATAATCAATTAAGAATCTTTTCATGTCCATTTAATTTTAATTTTTACAACTCTTTCTGCTGTGTAAGGTCCAAATTCGACCTCACCTAGAACATCATTCTCACCTCGGGGTTGGTGCTCCCCAATATCGTTGATTGTATTCAAAAGAGAGTGACCCGTCGTTATCTTCTAACATACAGTCCCTTGAGTATAAAAGAATCGTTTCAGTTCTTTCAGTGCATTATCAGTATTACAATGGCTATTGCGCTGCTAAACTACATTCTTTGATACCATCTCGGGCTACCTTTGCTAGGAATACTCGATTCGATCATTCACACCATCAGTATGAAGTACAAATCTCCACTTGTACCAAATGGGCGCAATCTACATTTTTCTACACGGCTTCTAAACTCTGAAATGATCTCCCTAGTTCCTGTTTTCCTCTAACATATGATATGAAAAATTTAAGATAGCTGTTCATAGGCATCTCTTGGCAATTCGATATCCCTCTATCTATACTCCTAAGTGTTCCTGAGTGCTTTAGCATGATAGGCCAAATTTAGCCTGTTCAGGTCCACAATTATTAAAAAAAAGCTATTCCAATTAAAGCAATTAAAGCATCCAAAGCACTATAATTAAATACAGTAGCATAAAACCAGCGTATAAAAAAGGTAAGTCAGACGTTGATAACCTCTAACAGGTTATTGGCAATACCTGTAACGAGGTGGTTAAAAAAATGAATACTAGCAACTTTCAACCATACTGGATACCACTAAAACGACAACAGTATAATAAAAAATTCAGTAATCAAAAAACAACAGTTTACAGCGCACCTCCTCCAATAAGTCCAAACAATACAAGATTCGTAATAAATTGGAGCAAAAATATTTTTATCACACCGATTCGGTTATTTATGTGAGGAAGGTTCTGCATTACACTTAATAAATCGTCGAACAAAGATCAGTTTCAAGCAACGAACCCAAACAACGACCTGCATCCAATTATGGTACCAACCTAACGGTCACATTTAATAATCAATTTTAGGTAAAATTATCATAAAAATAGTTTTTTTATAAAGTTGTTAAGGAAGTAATTGAGAAAAGGTAACAAGTTTAAATTTTGAATAAACTCTTTAGATTCCGGAAACATTAATACGAATGCAACCATTTTTGACGAGCTCAGCTAGCAACCAGTTTATTTTAATAATCATACACGATGTTTAATTGTGAATCAATTAAGTCACAATCAAACCGATCTAAGTTAAGAGAAAATAAATCTCAAAGTCTAAATGTGGCTTTGAATACGATAACCTTTCTCTTCTAGTGTGTATTAGAGTATAATTAGAACTTCTAGTAGATAGTAGCGCTACATCCTACGGACACCTTGAGTTGATAAGTAGGATAAGTAGGATAAGTTCCTTTCTGCTCGGCGTTTAAACAATGCGACGTCTTCAAATTTAGTCCTATTATATTTATTATACTATTTTGTTTCAGATTTTGATAATTCCGATACAACAAAATTTTGGATTTCTTTTCAAAGATACTTTCAAACTTATGGATATGTCGGGTGCAAACGTTGCATCTATCATTAGTACACATTCATCAGTTAGTATGTTGCTTGGAACAGCAACAGCGCCACTAATAAAAAAATTTGGTTTACGGAAAGTAGCAGTAGGAGGTAGTATTTTATTTAGCGTTGGACTTCTTTCATTAACATTTGCATCAAGTTATCTGAGTTTTATGATTTGCTACGGAATTATAACAGGTAAAGTAGAAACTATAAATTTACTTCCTCTATTTCGTGGAATTCCACTATTTTGTAGCACAAATGTTTAAAGAATAATACAATTCCACAACTTGCTAATTATACATTTTCATTCCTCAACACGTTTCAATACAACATGCGTCATTATCAGGAGAAAATATGAAGTAAGGTAATAACGAGTAATTATCGTACCAAATCATCAAGATAAAAGAGCAAACTTAGTGTAAATTATAATTCTATGTTTAAAATGTTTGTTGGTGTCTTAAATGCATTTTCTGTTTACGTTTATAAAAGTTCGAATGCCCCTTTTTTATTACAAAACTGTAAAAAAATTGTTGTTTTGAGAAGTAATAAGGTGATTATGTACTAGCAAGTGCTTGGCATAATTTTATTTGTATGTGTGTTTATATTTGTATGTGTGTTCCTTGTATCTAACATAAAAGTTTCTAAATTTTGGCCAATATGGATAGAACTACAGGATCTGCAGTAATTTCAAACTGTCGTTAGATCTTGGGCTTACATAAACATTTAAAACATTATTATAATACCTTGGGTGTATTTTTCTATTTTCATTTTACATAAATTTATATGTTTCGATAATCATTACAGTTATCATTTTTAATAAATTGAGATATTAGAACAAATTTATGAAATATAAAGATGATGAAAACGTAAACATAAGTCTGCTATTAATATAACAGTTTGATAAACTATGGACTTTAATGTTAGTAAAGAATAACTAGATCCTTAATAAATTAAAAATTACTGAACTACCTGGAAGGTGAAAAATCAGAACATCTTCTAACGAAGGGTAGCAGTGGAAAATGTAATCAAACAGCAAATCTAGCAAAATTTAATGAAGTTATGATGTAAGTATAAAGTTGTGAAAAACTTTAATTTGAAGTGGATAGAAGCATTCACAATCAGAAACTAGACATACCAATTAAAGATATAGTCAACCCTAACAACGAAATAGTTTCTTCTGCTAATAATTATAAGCGTTATTTTGCAGTGAAAACACAATGTAGTAAATTTGATATGATTTTTAATTTTAACTAGTATGTTAAATTATTATAGTGCTGTGGTAACTTAACATTTAATTGGCAAGGAATTTACGTCAAGGTCTAGGAAGAAACAACAAACAATTTAAGCATACCAAAAACTAGAATTAATACGTACAATTGTACCTTTTTTTAATGTAAGATACCAAAACCTATTTAAACGGAGATTTTATTCTTGCCTATTGAAGATATTAGGATGATGATACATCTCAATAGTTTTACGTTATAAACAAACATAATAATGGGTTTCAACTGACAATATTTCGATATTATCAAATTGAGTGTCATGATTTAAATTATTTTATGGTTTACATGTTAAACCCTATTTAATATGCATCCATAGGTGGAAGTTGAGGTATCTTTAACACACACGCACTGGATGCATAAACAACTAATTAGACACTACGCATATCGGCTTTCAAATGATCATATTTCGCTCGCTCGCCCCATAAACACATTTTCAACGTTAAGGGTAAGTTAGCATTCTAGATAGATTAATTACTATAGAGCATGCTCAGCTACCGCAGATTTCTCTGATTGACCTAACCTACATCTTATATGTTCCTTACGACTTGTATCAAAGCTACGTATTGTGGTTACAATGTATACTTTTCCAAAGAGCAACATACCCCTTCGTCAGTGCCGTGCCTTATTTGACCTTAAACGTAATGGAAATATATTAATACTGCAATCATGTAAAGGTACTGCATCTGTTTATATCTAAGCTACTATAATATTAAAGTAGAACAACTCTTGGTACCACAGAGTTATCGTGAACTACCAAAAGATACTACAAAAAATATTTCCTTTCGAAAACCAAAAAACTAGTTAAATTATCGTGTATTTCTACAGAAATAAAAATGAAACTAACTATGAACTCTTCCACGAGAAGCCAAAAGCCCATAAACCTCATGTTCTTTTAAGGACTATTGTTAGTGCAATTGGTTCTCCTACATACAATCTTCCAACACACATTACATTTTGATTACAACCTCATATAAGTAAAACACTTCATTATATTAAAAATTTTACAAACTTCACTGAAAAAATACATAATTTCAAAATTGTGGAGGGTGATATAATGGTCAGTTTTGATGTTGTTTCACTTTTCACAAAAGTCTCAATAGAAAATATTGAACATATTGATCATGTTTTCTATGAACAGCTAGATGTAGCAATGGGCAGCAGTCTTAGTGCTGTTGTAGCTAATTTTTGCACTGGAAAATTTTGAAAATGCATTACATAAATTTTTAATTTTTGTAAATTATACCCATCCAAGCATTCATTTTGCCATTGAAAATGAAACTAAAAAGCAAGTTTACCATTTCTTGGCGTACTCAAATTTAAAACTTGTAACAACCCATTTGGAGTTGTATTAAAATATACAGTAATTTATGTTCTTCGTTCATTTAATTGTAAATATAAGAAAAAGTTTCTAATTATTGAAATATAGTATGTGGTAGGCAACTTAATTTGCATTTTGGTGTAACTTAAGTGTATATACTTCTTAAAGGTTTATATTCGCACTTCTTTAAATTATTTTTCTGCTCAAATATTTTCGCGCAATGCGTCATGGTTGACTTAATTCTTTGCGCAAATCTTTTCGCGCACGACTACATCGTCTGATATTCTAGGCGTCCATTTTAGTACTTAATGAACCTTATGTTGAGTAGGAAGCCATATTTTTGGGGTTTCCACCTAAACTTTGTGAAAGTGCCATTGATTTGATGGTAAGATAATTTAACCCGCAATAAAAGCATTGTTATTGCAATATATTTCGAAACATTGACACAAGTATTACGTCATCTTGGTTTGCATTTCTGCATTATTTTTTATAATGCCAGGGGTTCTCAAGAAGATGTATTATATTTTGTAACAGGTATTTAGTGTTTAATGATTTTTTAGTAATTTAAGGATATTTTTAAGATATATTTTATTTAACCTTATCATTTTAACAGTTAATAAACATAGTCTGTATATTTTTCTATTTTCTTGTAAAACTCGGTTTAGTTATTCCGAGCATTATTACAAATAACTTGGCGTCCGAGATCATTTTATTAGTGTTACATTGCATTTTTATTAATGTTAAGCGAAAATAACACAGCAGAATTTGTGGTAATTAACCAAATCAAAAGAATGAACCACCCTACGTCAATCTATCGATTTTAATCAAAGGCATTATTTTTGGTGAATGGTTTGTATCTCCAGTTGGTTTAACGATTTGTTTTTGAAGAACTTTTATACACATTTCTTTATTATATTATTAAAACACTTTTATATATTTTATACCTTATATCATCACCACTTATACATAAACTAATAATTCAATTTCCTTTAAGGTTTACCGAAAGCCAACCCACACCGGTAGATACCCACACAAATGATCAAACGACCATTAACGTAGAAATATCGGTGTATTTAAACCTTTAGTGGATCGAATTATCGAGTATTTAACACTGAATTTTTTAAAGGTAAATGTAAATATTTAACGAAATCACTACTTACTAATGGTTATTCGCTTAAAAAAAATAGTGCTTAATGTTGGTACTGCTTTTGTTCCTTTCACAACTAATGTTTTAGATAGAACTTAAAAATTCTAATTAAAGATAGAATTAGGACTGTTATTAAACCTAAAGGAAAATTGAACATTTAAGGTCACCCTTAGATGTTTTTGTGTATTAGGTCAACCAGAGAAATCATGACATTCAACTTGACAATATGGAAATATTATCAAGACAAACTCATTATTATGTTTGAATGTGAAGCTGTTGAAATATGTAAACATCCTAATATTTTCAATAGGCGAGAAGAAAATCTCCATTTAAACAGGTATTGGCATAATTGTGCGTCTTAATTCTAGTTTTAGCTTTTCGTATGCTTATGTTATTTGCTGTGTTTCTTCCTAAATGCTTTACCAACTATATGTTAAGTTAGCACAGCACTATAATGGTTTAACCTATTTAATTAAAATTATAAATCATACTATGCGTACTACACCATGCGTACTGTGCAACCAGCCTTCCTCAATTGTAAAAAAGGTGTACTTTTATTGCTATTTGCTTTGCCCGGCATTAGCTTCGGTCGGAGATTGGGTAAGGTTCGCAGAATTCATGACAACTTCCAGATCCTAACAAACGCACGTTTTATTCATATAAATTAGAACCCTATGTGTATACTTAACTTAGTTCTATTTAACTTAAATCTAATAATACAACGCCAATAGGCAGAACTTATATATGTCTATAAAAATATGGGTTCACCAAGGTGTATCAGGATAGACGGGAAATGGGTGCAGACGGGGGAGGATTTCATGATATAGCGTTGATATCTGAAGATCGGATAATTTTCTTCTGCAGTTTCTTCGTCTGCATGTGGATTGTAGCCTGTACATGTTGCAAAAATCTAACCATAGGAAAATATCGGTGGATAACTGTGGTAAGTAGTATCCCGGTAGGTTGCTAGAAAAATATATAAGCCTCGCGTTTCAGCGATAGAACTATTTGCTAAACGAATGCTAATCATTTTTACCTATTCTGGATATATTTGATTTTTAATTAATAAATACTTTTGTCCTACATAAGTGCGGGGCGCTCCGGTATCCACCAATGCTAATACGGAGCTTTGAAAAATTGACGTCCACAGAATTACCGGCGCTGCGAGTTTCCTGAGTGGGTGCATGGGCAGCTACGTGAAATGGGTCGCATCTCGAACAAACTGGATTAAATCGTCTTTTACACTTACCTCTAATGTGACCCTGTCCTCCACAATTCTAAGTATCTTCGTGGCGGAAGGAATCGGACGTGTCTTCCTTTTGTCGGTCTTCACTGGTCTCCTCAGGTAAAAATCGGTAGAGTTGGTAGTGCTGTAGTTAGGCCACTAAAATGCACTTACAGGCGGCTGGTATTTAATATAAGAGACGGATTATTTGGCGGTAGCATTTTGTACTGAGTAGTCATTTCTAATAATTCGAGTAAATTATTGAAGCCACGCTTTATATAATGCTTATGTTCACTGCATAAATTACCGTAGATCGGTTGCAATTGGCTATTTACGGACATCTCACCATGTCCTCGTATGAGCGTGAGGATAGCAGTCGCATATTCAGCAGCTTTCTCCCTTGAGTGTTCTATTTCTTTCTCTAATTTAACTTGATATCTGTGTGGTAAGAAATGAAAGCAGAAGCTTACATTGCTGTGTATTCCAAGAACGTTTATTGCTTCGATACCATATAATGTATTCTCCTTCAGGAGTTCTGGTAAGGCAGGCAATAATTCGTGGCCGGCGATATCATAATATCTTTGTAATTCTTGGACACGCTCGAGAAAGGATATCGGGTCGCTTACGCCATCGTATTTTACTCCCCATTTGCGAATTCGGTCGAATATGTCTGCTCTTTTTATATTTGTTGACTGGTAAATCGGCGGATGTGGATCGATTTCCACGTGTCGTCAAGGTTTTACTTGGAACTGGAATTTGTCTTTCTTCTGTTCGTAGGTATTTAACGACTCGTGTTCTAAGGATGTCGGCGCTTCCCTCCGTATCTAATCGGTACTTTAATTCATGGATCCATTCGACTCGGATATCACTTTCTTCTGCGGGAGTCATTTCTCGTTGTGTTTATTTGCGGATGACTGAAAATATTAAACATTGAAAAAAATCGGTTATTATGCTGAACTGGACGGTAATCTATTATAGAATTATTATCTTAGTTGTTTGTCAGGTCAATTATAAAATTTTTAAGATTGAAATTGTCGAGCCTCATGTTGGGCGCCAAATGATAACCAGCCCTCCTTATTTATAAAAAGGTGTATTTTTATTGTTTAATTAACTATTTGCATTGCCCGGCATTCGCTTCAGTCGGATATTGGGTGAGATGCGCAGAATTCATGACAACTTCCAGATAGTAACAAATACACTTTTTATTCTTATAAATTACAATTCTAAATATATACTTAACTCAGTTTTATTTAAGTTAAATCTAATAATACAACACCAATAAACAGAACTTACATGTAATTAAAATTTTATTAATTTTATTAAATACATAAATAAAAGTTTACCTCGAGTAGGATTCGAACCTAAAATAAAATTTTTAATTACATATTTACCTTTGAACTTATTCGTTCATAACAAAAACTTATAAGAACTTATATATGTCTATAAAAATACGGGTTCACACAGGTGACCCTTACCAGGATGGAAGAAAAACGGTTGCAGGCGGCGGAGGATCTCCTGGTATAGGGTTTATATCTGAGGATCGGATATTTAATAGTACAGTAGGTTATGAAGATACCCTACATTAATTATTGTTCCTAATTCTCTTTGTATAACGGGATCGTAAACTCTAGAATTGATGAATATATTAAACGCAGTTGGTGGTTTTTTCACCACTTTTACGAAATGTGATAATTTCGTATTTATTAGACGATTTACTTTAATCGCTTCATGGAAAAATAATATAGAACGGGATTTTTTGGTAAATTAAGTCGGGATTTCTACGCTATAGGAATACGTATAAAATAATGTAATTTAATGATTCCTTCCGGAAGCGGATTTTAAAACTTTATGCGATTTATTAGTATCGCTTTACAGAAAATATACAGGAACGAGAGCATTTTTGAGAAATTAAGTCGGAATTACTACTTTACAGAAATTTGGTATAATTTTTATTTATTCTTTCAGAATTGTTCGATACGAACACAAAGTGTTTATATTAATGGCTGATATACAAGATTGATAACGGCTTTAACAAGATGATCTGACGGAAACGGAATTTATGGAGATTATTGTGCGATTAGTCGTTTGCAGGTTTCACTGGTTTGCCAGTTCGGTCGTATATGTGTTAGGTACTTTTGTGTTGGGAAATGATTCCTTAACCACACGGGCGTAAATTCTTTGGTTAATTAGAAGGACGCTAGACTGAACAGTCGTACACCTTCCAGACCAGCAAAGATAGGGAAATATCCACACAGGCAGACACCTTACTGAATATCCCCAGGAAGTCTCAGTACCTTTCAGGCGATAACCTAAAAGAGTAGGATATTGTGTGTTAGGATCTGTTTGTTCTACGCTGGGCGTACACCCGAGTAAGTGTTTAGTGTAGAACTACTGCGGTGTTTTTGCAGACGGCATCGATTAACAATCTTCTCAATCAGAAAAGAAATCATTATAACGGAAAACTAGTCTGGTAAATATGTTCGAAATTTATGACTTAGTCTAAAATGGATAGGCAGGTAGAAGTAACGGTTACTGATTCCAACTAGGTCGGAATAGAAACCAGGAACGAAGGCAGGAGGACTTCGGCGGAGAAGTAGGTCAGAAGTTCATTTCAGGACAGAAGTAAAAATATGCTTAATATCGCGTCGCGGTTCAGCTTATGTAGTCCGCGAAATCTAAAACGATTTCTTAACTATGGAATAATGAGAAATAAATAATGATTGGAATGCACCCGAACATTTTTAATGCAACATAAACGGATAAATTAATAATTAATTTGCGGATTTTTGTGAGGACTTCTGTATCTTTACAGCTGTACAACCACAATTACAATTATCAACAAAACACTTTTTCGTTGTTAGATTTGCCTAGATGTTTAATTGGTATGTCAAGTTCCTATTTGTGAATGTTTTTATCAATTCCAAATTTAAGTTTTTCACAACTTTACACTTCTATCATAATTTGATTAAATTTTGTTAAATTTGATATTTGACTATGACATTTTTTACTGTTAGTCTTAGATTGTTAGAGAGTGTTCTAATTTTGTTATCTTCAAGACAGTGTAGTAATATTTAATTTGTATAATATTTCATAAATTTTGTTCTTACATCTCAAACAATTCTTACAGATATTGCTATATACTGAGGACGATAACAGTAATTGTTATCGAAACGTATAAATTTATCTAAAGTATAAATGGAAAAATACACCATTTAAAAACCCTAGGTAAGTATTTTAGTTATGTATAATAATGGTGAAGATTTACAGGTTCATGTCAGAAACGTTGGTATTAGTTTTGTATGAAATTAATTTGCATTTGTTTTCTATTGCTTCTGTGTTAACTGGGTGAATGTTTTTGATATGTAATTTGTATTCTTAAGTTTGAAAAATAACCATTTGCTTTTGCGATTTGTTTTATAATTGATATGTCTTTATTAAAGCTTGTTTAGTTTAATGATAATGACATTGCTCTATGTACTAATGATCTATGTGCAACTAATTTATGTGTTTTATGGTGGCAATGTCTATATGTGTAGGTTTATCTGCATATGAAGAATTCAAATCTGTTCTGTATAAGAATTGTTATATTTAAAACTATCAAACTAATGGCTCTATTTCGTTTTGTTTCTAGTTTAAATGTTTTATAGTATGTAAATTGTTAAAATTAATTATAAACATGCATACATAATGGCCACGTCAAAACTTACACGTCTATTATGTAGTGGTAATGTTTATGTTTTGTAGTTTATTAACCTTTGGTCGGCAGAACGATTTACAAACGTAGTATGTCAGTTCGGACCTAGTAGGACCGGTTTCCTTGCTTTCCTTTTCCTCTTGCGGAATTAACAAACGATGTGTTTATGTGAATTACGTATTTAATATCATTTATAAATAAGACCAATTACTTACTGACGTTACATATTAGTCATTTACTGTAATTATAACACACAATTTTTAATACAGAGTGTTGCTTACAAATGTTTTGTTTGAACTCACTACAACACTATTTTTTGTCTCCTGTCTTTGGTTTTAGGACACATGTAGCACCTTTCTCTCCTTGAGGGCGTTTTTTCTTCTCCTACACAGTGTCGGATAACACGCTGCAGTGCTGTCGCCTTTCTTCTTCGAATGTGTCACAGAACGAATGTTTCTCTTTATTCCAATTTGGGTTCATATTTAACCATACGACGCGCTTACATCAATAAGGTTCATAAAAAATGCAAATGGACAACGATTTGTTTTGTGTTTACTTGTGTATTTGTGAACCTTTTGATCTAACATATCTACTCCGCCTTTTGTGCTCTTATAGTACATAACTGTTTCTGACTTTTTCTTAGTGATGTCGTTGCAGTGGTTAGTATGATGCATGGTTGAGAGAACTATAAGATTTCGGTTCTTGTTTAGCACATGCGACACTTTTGCTGTAAATTCGAAAATCGAAGTTTGCTCTTTACTGTTTCTATTAAGTAAAAGATTGTTCGGGATGAACCGTTTATTTTTTTTTGTACCAACGCTCGTCAACCCATTGGTCAATTTCTGGTTGTATGATGATACGGTTGCACAATCTGATCCACTACCTGTATTGCGAGTTCCTTGGCAATTTGATTTCCTTCCTTTGCATCTAGAGGATAGTATGCTTGAGAATCACAAACCCACCAGACCTTCATTTTATACGTATTTGGTTTCAAAAACATATATTGTCTAAATGGACACTTTCCTCGACGGGGTACAAATTGTTCGTCCACTGTGATGTTTTCTCCAGGTGGGTAGTGCTTCTTCAGATTGCTATTGATTTTTTCCCAAATAACTGGAATAATAAAAAAACCGCAATAAACTTTTGAATCATTTCAACCACATCGTTGCTCGAAAAATTGGAGGACTATATAATGAACTCCACTGAACATCGTAGCTGTTACCATTAGAACTTAGGTGACCGGAAGTTGTAAGCAAACCAAGAAAACCGCGTATTTAGATGTTATCATATTGTTTCCAGGGTATATCTACCAGTGCCCTCTCTTCCTCCTTATTTGTATGTGAATCTATTTCATTGAGTGCAACTTAATCAATAAATAACAAAAATACATCAATGGGATCTTCAATAAGGTAAGATCACTTTATGCGTCTTGACTTTAATTATTTACAGAAACAAACCTGTCCTGCAGAAGGAGGCTGACTACTCTACACTGAACCGTCTTTAGCAATAAATTTGGAAAAACTGGCAACAGTAGTCTTCCTTTTCACTAGCAGTGGAAATGTGGTCTTCTTCGTCCTCATCTTCGTCGTACGACAAGTTTACAGGCTCCAGTGTTTCTGCGAGTTCGGCGTCCGACAAAATTTTTTTGACATTGCTGGATGATTGTAGCACATTTACAATAACGCACAAACTAGAAACAATCAAGAAATTCTCGTATTGATTTACACAAACAGTCATAGAATCTCTACCTTACCCTATTTCGCTTTGTTGGAAAAATTACGACTTATCTCTAAGTCATCAAATCTATTTGCTTCACAAATAACACAAACATGTTTGTAATACATAATTACGTAAACAGGATTAGTAATATAAAACTGTATAGTACCTGGGCCTACTAAGCCCGACTTGCTCGGTAATGGGAGATTAAGTTAAATCCGACAATTATCTGTCACCTGTACAGAATTTTTCAAATAGTTATTAACAAATATACAGCAAATAAGATTTCTGAGAAACTCTAAAGAGGATTAAGCCATACTAAAATTACTCACTAAGAAATTTAATTTTCTATCGTTTCTCGGGTTTCAAAGACACCCCGTGCCCGGATGAGAGTTAATTAGTTCTAAAGCTTTCTTAATAGAATGTTTTGATGTGCTCTTTAAATTGATAATAATTATGTGGTTTTAGTGCTTGTATATTTTTTTAAATTATGTTGTTTTTATCTAAAATTGTAAAGCAGATATTAAAATTTTTTAAACTAGGACCTCTATGTAAAGTTTCATAAATATCTTTAATAACACAATCATTAATATTTTGAAATAATGACTAAGGTGTTGCTTTGATAGTGATAGAATTTGTATTGATACGCGTCGAAGCATTTGTGATACGACAGTACGAATATTATTTGTAGAATAATAATTATGTTTGTTACAGCTGTTGGTTTAGGACTTATACGGCTCACGAATACCTTATCCCTAAATTTATATTTTGCTAAACGACGGAGAAGGGTTATTGGAGTTGCAGTTGCACTGAGGTCCTTTGGATCTATAATATTTCCACATTTATTAGTTCTACTATTATCAGTGTATGGTACTGTAAGTTCAGTTTTGGTAATTGCGGGGATATGTTTTCACACTATATGTTTTAATCTGCTTTTACGTCCAGTTGAATGGTATTTAAAGGATAACGAATCAGGTATGTCGTCATAGGTGTCAGTATATTTAAACATACGTTTGTTTAGGTATAGAGTTGAATTTATTATATCCTGAGGATAATCATGAAGATAAATATTCAGGCAGAGAGCCTGTAATTAAAAACAAAAGTGGAGTGTTTTGGAAAAAAGTGATACATTATTTTGATTTAACATTATTCAAAGATCCAGTATTCTTAAATATCACTATTGGAATGATGTTTACGTCATTTGCTGATATGAGCTTCTCTACCCTATTTCCTCTAATATTAGCTGATTTGGGATTTGACAACAATCGAATTGCTCTATTCGTATCCACATCATATATTTCAAACATAATTGTCAGATTTTCAATACCATTTATTGGAGACTACTTTAAGCGATCTTCAAAATTTATGTACACTTGCAGTTGCTTATTAGTGGTTGTTGGACGTTTTGGTAAGCGATTTTAAAGTATTTAAATTTTTGTAAAGTGATATGATTTTAGGAATAATATTATTTGCAAGAACGGCTACAAGCGTTACGATACCAATATTATGGGGAGCTGCTAAAGGTATGAGAACTGTTTATTGGGTAGTTATTGTGGCAGACAATGTACCAAGAGAACAATTAGCTTCGGCGGAAAGTATTAGTTTGGTATTATCTGGAACACTTTCTTTTATATGCGGACCATTACTAGGTATAATTACACCTTTCAAAACTACTAATTCGTTTGATATTCATAGGAATAGTAAAAGACGTGACTGGGACATATGTTAATTGTGTTTACGTGCTTAACGGATTAACTCTTTTTACGTGTTTATTATGGTCTGTAGAAGCAATTTTTTCCGTATGTAAGAAAAAGAAGATTGTATGCAAAAGACACAGTATATAGGATCATATGTGATAATTCGTTCCAAATATGATAATTAATTAAGTAGTTTTATATTTAGAAATAAATTTTATTTCGGCTGTTCCAATAATTTTTCCAAGGTAAAGCACCACACCATCAATCTGCATTTAACAACCAGGTATTTATTACAAGTACAAGAAATTCTTCAAATGTCTATTTATTTGTCAGTATGTGACAATCAATTCTAAAAGAATAATACAACTACTAAAGTAATGGACTAGAATGGGAAGATATATTGATGCAGAATGTAATGAAAAAATTTTAGGGGTTCGGAAAGAAACCCAATGTTTCATAATTGAGATAGTCTGGTAACAAAGAAACATACATAGAAAAAGAACGAGTTTTATAATGGGCTTTTGATTTTACCTATAATCAGTATAGTTGTTAGTAAGTAAAGTATATTAGTTGAGTAGATCAAACGACGATTCGGAAGCGTACTCTGCTTCCGTCATCAGGATTAGACCTGAGAAGGACTGATTTCCCATTTGAACCGAATTAATTTACTTATGGTTTTCTTCCCAAGCACTTGACTACTCTCACTTCGAACTTTGGCACCTTTCACTTACAGGTCTGAAACCTTTACCTCTGAACCGCTTAATAATCTTATATATATATATATATATATATATATATATATATATATATATATATATATAATATATATATATATATATATATATATTATATATATATATATATATATATATATATATATATATATATATATATATATATATATATATATATATATGTATATATATATATATATAAGATTTGTACAAATATTGTAACGTATTAATTCTTGTCTGTCGTTACCTTAATTTAAGTTTCCAAATTTGCATCATTATTGCTAAATATGTTTACATTACATTAATATCTTTAAGCACTTCTTTTTTTGTTCAATAATTAAATTTTATATCTCAATATTTTTCTTCAGTCTGCATAATTACGAACGTCCCTGTGTATATTTTAGATATCGATTTTTGTCGTATGCGCAACTCATTGAACACGCTTACGCATTTCCGCTTATTATGCGGTGCAGTTCTGACGTTATCTTTTTTAAGTTTTGCTTCCCTTTTATAAGGTATGTAAAGGCGTCTAATTGCATTTTCTATATATTATATTTAATAAGGAACAAAGGTAGTAACAAAGGTAGGAACAAGGAAATCGTTTATCTTAAGAAAAAGCTCTTATTTTGGTAAATTTATGTATCGTTGAGAAGCGTGGTATGACGTCACGAACTTTACTTTGTTAAAATTGCGAGATAATACAATGTCATCTTTATGAACATAAATGGAGATACCTCTGTTTTGCATAAATCACATATTCTGCGTTCGTCGTTATATCAACAGCTTTCGTCGTTCGAATCTGCGTTAGTTATTTACACCTTTCCATACGTTTGTATTTCGTTTATTTGTACGTTAAATACAAATGGGAATTACCTTTACATTACCGTATATTTGTCTTGGAATTGAAAATGAAAGTTCTCAAGCTACAGTTCGTTTAAGACGAGATTATTATTTATTTTGTACAAGTAAGTACTTATTCTTTTAGTGCAGTTTAACTAAATAACAAATCAGTTAGTGTTATTTTGTTACGGTTAAAAAAGGAACAGCTGAGTCTTGCTCCTAAGATAAAAGCAAACGTTTGAGATCATAACCTATCTCAACTGTAATTTGTTGACATAGGTCAATACACGTTTCATTATATGTTGATCAGATTGCATTTTGAATTTTAAGTAAACATAGATTATAAGCTTATGCACAGTGTTTAATTTAGTAATTTTAAGATCGCAAGGCTTTACAAGAAATATCGTTTTAGTTATTTTATGCTAATATTAATCAGACATTTTGCTTTATTAAATATACATATAAATACAGTTTTTTAGTGCTTATTCAGGATACCTATTATGCTTTGAGTTACAACCTTCCACAATTTTTGTTGTATTTTAAGTATTCAACCTAGAAATTGAGTGGTGCCCAATAAAACAAATGCTAATACTATTTACATCTATGGAAAGATCTCTGCTTTCCTCACACCTGATCAATGAGTTCTCAATTACAGTAATTTTTATAAGTTTGTACCTCACAGAGCTGGATCGTGGTGCTATTTACCCTTGTAACATACATAAACAACACCATAACATTTTTATTTGTTATAATGTGTTGCGCCTAAGCTCTTCGAGCATTATTGTTATCCAAATAGGTTCCATTTTTAAACCAGCTTCGCTTTATCTGTGTGTTATCCTACTGGATTCGCTGGTCTTTCTTTGTTCCAGACTCTTCCAGATCTTTGATCATTCTGTTTTGCCTTTGCGCATGTTGTTCTTACGTTTCTCACTTTGAGTGTTCTACTGCTCTCCAGTGTATGCTCTGCCGCATTCGTATGGTAGGTTGTATACACAATCATTGGAATTCTGGTCTTTATTGTGTGGTTAGGTTTTGGTTAGGATTCCCATGAGCGTTCTTGTCCATTTGAAGGCAATGCGTCGTATCTTACGTTTGCTTTTGTCCGAGGTACCTGGTATATATATATATATATATATATATATATATATATATATATATATATATATATATATATTATATATATATATATATATATATATATATATATATATATATTGTATATGTATATATATATATATATATATATATATATATATATATATATATATATATATATATATATATATATAGACAGGGTGTCTGTGAAAGGTTGGGAAATCTCGAAGCTGGAGATACTAGAGCCCAAAATATATCGATTGAACCGAACATACCTTAGTTCAAATACTGATAGGTAAAAAGATACAGGGTGTCAAAGTAATTTTGTTTTCTATTTTTCCTTATTGCTTGAGAAGTTGTTCAGATTTTTTTATGAAACTCGGTATGGACAGGATATATCGCTCGAAAACGTTCTTTGCATGCCGGCCAACCTAAAGAACTTACATGGCAGCAGGAGCAGCAGTTATTGCAGCATATTGAGAATAATCCTACTACCAGTATACGTTGGTTGTCAAGAAAAAGACGCCACACCCAATCCTCTGTTCATAGATGTCTTTGAAGATACAACTTGTATCCATACCATCTACAGCCTGTTTAAATGTTACATCCAGGAGATAAGCTATTTAGAGTAAATTTTTGTACATGGACATTACACGAAATTCAAAGCAATTCCGACTTATTCCATAATGTTTTATTTACCGATGAAGCTCATTTCAATCAAGAAGGAATTTTAAATTCTCACAACCTTCGTTATTGGCACTATGAGAATACGCATGCTGTACGTAGGCGAAATCAGCAAAGGCGCCGGTCTGTAAATGTTTGCATAGGTATGTTGAGAAAACGAATCATCGGTTCATATTTTCTACCAAGAACACTGAATGGTGAAAATTATAGTAATTTTTTGGAGATCACTTTGCCAGGTTTGTTAGAGGATGTTCTTTGACAACAACGTGCAACAATGTTTTTTTAATATGATGAAGTGCCTGCACACGCTACATTACAAGTGCAAGATATTTTGAATCGCCGTTTTCCTAATAAATTGATTGGGCGGTGGAGCAATAGCGTGGCAGCTCGTTCTCCGACTTAAATCCAATAGATTTTTGGCTGTGGAGATACAGAAAAGAAAAGGTCTATTTTACTGTACCTGCCGAAATAAATCATGACACTTTCGCTTCTGTTGCCAGGAACTTCACTCGTAGGTTGCATACATGTATTAATGAAAAGGGTAACAATTTTGAAGATTTGTTCAGGAATTAGATATTTATTTTCGTTTCGTTTAGCTCGACTCAGATGGTTTTTGTTTTTTTAAAATTCCAATTTTTTTTGTCTTTAGATGTGTTAAGAATAAACAAAAAATTTAAAAATTTAAATTTTTTATTTCAATTTTATCTGAAAACGGCTTAGCTTTCGCGATTCTAGTATTCTTCATTTTTGTCTTATTTTTAATTGTAGAACACATATCCGAGAGCTGGGGAGTGATTATTGACTCACCCTGTGTGTGTGTATATATATATATATATATATATATATATATATATATATATATATATATATATATATATATATATATATATATGTTTGTGTGTGTGTGTCTTTTCATCGGTTACCGTTTCCCTGTTTAGGTTAGGTGTTAGGCAGCGGTAATACCATATATACTGGGTACATCTCACAAAACACGAAGAATAAACAGAAAATATAAGATACGCACTGCCTTCAAATCGACAAGAATGCTCAGGAGAGTACTAACCGAAACCAAACCGCCCAATGAAGACGAGAATTCCAATAATTGTGTATACAAACTACCATGCGAATGCGGCAGGGCATTCATAGGAGAAAGCAATAGACCACTGAGAAAGAGAACTCAGGACTATAAGAACAACATCCGCAAAGGCAAAAAAGAGGGTCAAAAATCGCCAGACATGTCTGAAACGAAGACCACTTAATCCAGTGGGATAACAGATAGTGGCATAGTACGAGAGTAAAACTCGCCGAAAACTCAAAGAAGCCACGTACATCGCACTGGCAGAAAATCCTATAAGCCAACCTAGTGCAGAAATGAAACCCATTTGGATCCCAATAATGCGCGAAGAGCTTAGGCGCAATACACCAGCGTAACAACGAACACGTTTAATGTATATTATATAAAGGGATATGTACTGGATTACTCAGTTGCTCAATCTGAGAGTAATCAAGCACTTGGGAAATAAATCAAATGTAAATAAATTCGACTCGAGTGCGAAATCAGTTATTCTCAGGACTAAGCCTGATAACAGAAGCAGACGTCGCTCGACAAAACCGAAACGTGTGGAAATCCGATCAACTGAACTATTATGAGAGTACAGTTACAAAAAATTTATAATACAGAATTAGTAAAATATATTTTCCGTTTTATTTGATCAACTGGTAGATATTTTCTAAATAATAAAGGATACACATAATGAGTGAGACTTAAAAATAAAAATACCATATGGTGAGGTTCTAAAACAATATAAACTGCTGCTAGTTTTGTCTGTTGCACCGATATTAGTATTAAAGTAGTAGAGAACAGATCAGTTTAATGCAAAATTTCGGTTTGGCATACCTATAAAGCATAGGTGTTTGGTAAAGTACGAGATATGGTTTGGGTTGTGTCACTTTGGAAATTTTTAAACGAACTTTGCAATTTATTTTAGTTGTTATTGCTTGATGAAGCAAGTTGTGGTACCAAAATAGGTGTCGCTACTGAAACAGAGACAGAATCTTACGTATTCCAAAACAGACCGTGTAAGCTACCACGATAAGTTAAGTTCGGGAGCACAGTAAATTAATTAGTAATTACCTTTACATGATAAATTTATTATTATTATTATTCTTATTATTCATTAATTGTATTTTATTTTAAAATTAACTGTTTAAAGTACATACAGTAAAAGATTAACCCGAGTGCGACTTGAACCTACGACCTCCAAGTCCCATTCGAGTTAATCTCTTATTGTATGTACTTAATTAATTTTAAAATAAAATACAATTAATGATTATTAAAATGAATTTCTGTGCGTTCATAAAAAAGCAATTTTTATAATTATTTTTTTTTCTTTTCAATTCTTATAGCACATCGACTGCTGGGGTGTTTAGTGCTGTTACTTGATTATATTTTACAGTATATCCCAATCGCTTTTAGGAATCCTAGTGTGTGTTGTATATTGTTTACCTGATTCAAATTTCTATCTAAAGCATTTGACATGGAGTATAGGTTGCGGATCGGAGTATATATTGCGCAGAAGCAAAGAATATTTTCTATGGTTAATGGTACTACGCATTGTGTACACGGTGAATGATGTTATTTTGTGATTAGGTGGTTATGTGTTATTTTGGTATGCCCTATTCTGATTCTACGTGTGACACTACTTGCCTTTCTGGATAGGCTTCACTCGTTTTAGGCTGTTATTGGTTTCAGTCCAATTTTGTTGCCGTATGGTCCTTAATTTGATTTTCAGAAACTTTGCTACATTGTGGTGGTTTGCTAGGTCTACTTTTTCAGAGATTTTGTCTTGAGCTTCTTCTGCTACTAGACGTGCAGATTTATCAGTCCTTTCATTGCCTTTGATATTAATGTGGCTTGGGATCCAGATAGATTTTGTTGTATAATCTAGTTCGTTTAGATGTTTTATTGTTGATAAAATGATTTGTATTAAAGGATTTTTTGTGTATGAGTTATTAAGACTTATAATATCGGTGTAAGAATCACACGCTATAACAATTTTCTTTTTATCTGTTGATAATTCGCAATAGCGAAGGGCTTGCCATATCGCATATAGTTCTGCACTGTACACCGATGTATGTATTGGTAGGCACCATCTATATTCTTCGTTGTCTACTGGGAACGCGCAACCAATTCACTCTTTGGATTTTGAAGCTATCAGTGTACAGTGTCGTATACTCTTTCAGCTTGTGTAGTATTTCGTTGGATTTGACATGATAGATATAAGGAGGGGTATTTACTTTCAGGTATTTAGTTAAGTCTGTGAACTTCTCTATGCTTGGTATTTGCCACGGTGGAACTTGGAGTGGTCCCACAGGTAGCATTGGCGGAATTTTTTGAGTAATAGTTTCTAGTGCGTTCCTTATATGATGTGAAAGTGGTTTATGTAGTCTCTGCTCATCTAAAGAGTTCTCATTATCGTTAGCTACAATTTCATAATTAGGATGTAAGGGTTGTGCCTTTATTTTACATGCATACTTTAATCATTTATATGTGTGAAGTAAATGTAACGGAGGTATCCCAGATTCGCAAGACAGACTGTCGGCCGGGATAGTGTAAAATGCCCCTAAACAATATCTCATGGCAGCATTTTGTATTTTTTGTAGTTGCTTCAATGTACTTTTTGATGCGAAAGAGTATGCCTTGCAACCATAATCTATTTTAGATTGCACAAGGGATATGTAAACTTTTAATATCATGTTAGAGTCGGCTCCCCATCTACAGCCAGCTAGAGCTCTTATCGCATTAAGTGAAGCTTTACATCGTGCAACCAGGTTGTCAATTTGATGTTTCCAAGTAAGCATTGGATCTAGGGTTAACCCTAGAAACGTTCCAGAACTTTTACATTGTATGTATTTATGCTTTAACGTAAGGAGGGGCCGTAATGTAGCTTCCTCAGCTTACAGAAATGTATAAAGTAGTATTTTTCTGTCGACAGTTTGAATCCGACATCTTCTAAGTTTGAAGATATACAGTCAATAGCTTTTTGTACTTTTCGATTTATTTCCCCTATTGCAGGTGCACAGTATAGAATAGCTAGGTCATCAACGTATAGGTATAGGTCTGGTGAAACAGAATGTTAGGGAATTTATTTCTAATACGAATAAAGTTACACTTAACGTTGAACCTTGTAGTATGCCGAGTTCGGAGAGATGACAGGGAATTACCTACCCGAACTCTAAATCGCCTGGTTTCTAGGAAAGAAGATGTTAGTTCAGGTAAGTTACATCTGAAGCCCCATGCGTGTAGCTTTTTTAATATTCCATACCTTCACGTAATATCAAACGCTTTCTCTATATCAAAGAACACCGCAACTGCGTGCTGTTTTTGTGTAAAAGCTTTTAGTACAACGTTTTGTAGGTGTACTAAATGGTCTACCGTTGACCTGAATTTCCTAAATCCCGCTTGACGGTTAATCAGATACCGTCCTTTTTCTAGAAGCTACATTAACCTCACACTTACCATCCTTTCAAAAACCTTTGCCATACAAGAAGTTTAACTAATTGGCATGTAACTTGTCACTAGGTACCGATTTTTTCCTGGCTTCAGGATGGGGACAACTATTGCCCCTTTCCAGCAGGATGGATATTTCCCTTCGGCCCGTACTGAATTAAATATTTGTAGTAGCAATAATTTGTATGTCTCGGTGAGTTTTCTTAACATTTCATATGATATCAGGTCAATACCAGGAGAAGATGATTTGTTGTTGAGAGCAATTTCTGGTTATTTTCTACTAAAAAAAACATTGTAATCGCAAAATATTACATGAAAAGTTTAGTTCTTTTTCTCTTTCAGCTTTTGTTTTTAAGAAATTTATGTCATAGTTGTTTGAACTACTGGTATTTTGGAATTGTTCAGCTAATAATTCAGCTACCTGGCAAGAGTCATGGACTACTGAATTGTCGTTGGATCATGTGTGAGACAGGTTTTCTTGCTGCTTTCTTGAACACGATAAGTATTTTACTTGTTCGATGTCTTTTAAAAGTGTTAAATGGGTGCTTTTTTCTTTTAACTACTTCGCTGACTTGTCGGCTCCACCACGGCAATTATTATTATTATTATTATTGTTATTATTATTATTATTATTATTATTATTATTATTATTATTATTGTTATTATTATTATTATTATTATTAATTGGACTGTAATTTTATTAATATTGCGCGAGTGGAAAACCTTAAGATATTAGAAACTGTTATGGTTAGACAGCAATTAGTACAATTTAGAACATATTACGGAAAGGCTTGCTACTTGCATAAGAGCCTATGATACCTGTTTAGGTATGTGACCCAAAGAAAGCTTTATGTTCAACTGCTACTTAACCTTTGCAGGAGAAAATTAGTAATATATATATATATATATATATATATATAAATATCCTTGTAAATAAGTGACATTAAATGTCATTGAATATCTAGTAGTTTATGATTGAAAATGCACATCGATTTTTCTATTAAATGCTACCCATTGTTGATTATGTAAGCAGTAGATGTAGTTCCATCAACATGTAGAACTTCTTTCACCTATTAAGTACAATCAACTAAATGGAAACGGATTATTTCGCACTATTTCGTACTGAATCTTATGTATAACGAGTCTTTTCAGTTATGTAAGGGAGTATTTTTCAAATTCTGCATAATTGAAATTTTAGTTACAAAGACTACATAAAAATTTTCTTGTTGATGAAGGGCATACCTACATCATACTTGTATTGGAAGTGTTACCTAGAAAAATTTCTGAATGGTTAGCTTTGAAATTAGCGAATTAAAACGCCATTGTTAAGATTAACGTGATTATGGGGTATAAAAGCAAAATCAGGGTTGGAGCAGAGTTATTTTGCTACTTAAACGCTGATAACGCTACATGTCAAAACAGTAAATTATACCCCTGTCGACATAAGATCAAATGGGATTGAAGAACCAACTATATGAAATTTTGCAGGTCTGTATTCAAAAATTTTGTGATGATGGTCTATAAATGGTTCAAAACGCGATCAGACCATCAAATGTGATACATTGCTGAATTTCTAATAAAAACCTTCCAAAATCAGTTTTTAAAATATCAGGACCGTCTTTAAAAAAATAAGTTGATGATGGCTATAAAAATGGGAAATGTTCGATTAAGAAGCTGCCTACTCCAGGTTAAAGCCCGTAACAAGTTGCCATGAAGAGGTGTGTATTTTTGCTCTAGCATTTATAACGCCAGAAAAAAATTAAATAAATATTTCAAAAATTACAATTTTTTCAAATATCTCAAAAACTTGTTGACTAGCTATCCTATCTTATAGCTTCCGTCCTGGGGTGTTCATCGATCTATTTAGCCCCCGAATTTATTTTACTTCTACCTACCTCCCCACTTGGGTAAGTTATACATTTTTAACACATCCGATGAGTTTCCAGTTAGAAAGATTTCTTTTCACCTTTGGTAGATTATAAATAATCTTGTCTGTAAAACACCGAAATACCTGATACACTGACACTTACCTGGAGCGTAAGCCTGTGGAAAACCAATATTCTTAGACAAAATACTCCACTTTGCTTTTAGTATTCCTGAAAAAAGTACTGCAGTCTCCAAACGGAATTATCCCCTAAGGCGTATACCTGTAGAGGCGATTCTCTTACCTTTAATTGTCTAAAAGGCGTAGGCCTGTTAGATCTAGCATCGTTCTACTTAACCAATGGAGCATAATCTCGTTTGGCTAAGTAATGTTTTCCTAAATAGCTATACCGAGCATAAACACGACTGAACTAAGGAACTAGTATATAATTATAGGCAGGTGATCGTACAATAATCTCTCCAGAAGCCGCTCCCGTTAAACTATCCCGTTTAAAACCGATATAATTTATTAAGAACCTGAGAAATCCTTTACCTTTATCCAAAATACTTATTCCGAAAGACAATTAAGGTCCTGGAAACAGACCAAATTTCTATTCCGTTTTCCAAGCTCCGTTTTCTGAGAAATTATAAACAAGTATCATGAAGCGAGAAGTCGCTTAGAAAGTAAAAGTTAATTCCTTATATCTTAATAACAAAAAAAAAACGAAACTATTTCACTTCGTAAAAACCTAGGAGAAAGTCCTAATGATAACATCTTCATACATCTTCACATGTACCATCCGTGTCAGGTTTTCAATTTATTAGCATTAAATAAATTGCTAAATAAATAAAAGAAAACATTGCAAAACCAGTTCATTAAATATGGAAAATATTCATTTTAAAGCGGATTCCTTAAAACATTGGACCTAGTGACCGATATTTATATAACGGCATTGTACCCATAAAAGTGTTATTACCCCTATTGTTAAATTCCCAGAATAGTTTTATAGAAATACTCTTTTATAATATGAACGTTAAACAACTGCGGTTCGTAGAATTTAAAGTAAACAAATAGTATTGATTTTTCGTTTTATCCTTGAGAATAAAACGGTACTAATTTTTGTGAGTAAACCTTTTAGTATAAATTATTAATTTGCGTTTGATCTTTATTAGTTGACGTTTAGATAATTACATGAAGTAACCAAGGGGAATTAATACGGTAAAGCTCGTTCCACAAATTTACACTTTAATTCACAAATTCCAGATCTCCCCGAGTCCAGTCCGACGCCACCCCCTCTTTGGACCTCGTGAAGCACCAGGTCATCTTTTTATAGATTTTAATGAAATCCCCGTAGGCTAAGTAAAATATTTAGAACTGTAATATTGACAGGTAATAAAGATAGTGCGTTTGTGGCGATCTTTTGTTGTTAATCAAATCACGAAACACCCCCATGAAAGCTACGTGGCACCGCGACAGCTTCTATTAGGTAATAACTACGGGTGTGTGTGCATGTGAATGAGTGTGTGCGTGCGTGTGTGTGTGTGTGTGTGTGTGTGTGTGTGTAGGTACGTGTTGTGTGGTGTGTGTGTGTGTGGTGTGGTGAGTGTGTGTTGTGTGTGTGTGTGTGGTGTGTGTGTGTGTGATTGTGTGTGTGTATGTGTGTGTGTGGTGTTGTGTGTGTGTGTGTGTTGTGTGTGTGTGTGTTTGTGTAGTGTGTTTGTATGTGTGTGTGTGTGTGTGTGTAGTGCGTTTGTGTGTGTGTGTTGGTGTGTGCTTGTCGAGTTTGTGTGTGGTGTGGGTAGTGGGTGTGTGTTGTGTGTGTGTGTATGTGTGTGTGTGTGTGTGTGTGGTGTGAGTGTGTGTGTGTTGTGTTGTGTGTGTGTGTGTGTGTGTGTGTGTGTGTGTGTTGTGTGTGTGTGGTGTGTGTGTGTGTGTGTATGAGTGTGTGTGTGTGAGTGTGTGGTGTGTGTGTGTGTGTGTGTGTGTGTTGTGTGTGTGCTGTGCGTCATGTTGTTCGTGTGGTGTGCGTGTGCATGTGTGTGTGTGCGTGTGTCGTGCGTGCGTCGTGTGCGTGTGTGTGTGGTGTGTGTGTGTGGTGTGTGTGCGTGTGTGTGTGTGCGTGGTGCTGTGTGTGGTGTGCGTGTGGTGTGTGTGTGTGTGTGGTGTCGTGTGTGTGTGTGTGTGTGGTGGTGTGTCGTGTAGATGTCGTGTGTGTGTGTCGTGTTGTTGTGTGTGATGTGAATGTGTGTAGTTTAAAGTTATGTGATGTGTGGGCGATTAGTGTTAAGTTGTGTATGGAGTGTATGTGTAATGAAGTGATAATATGTGTAGTTTCGTGTGTGTGATTGATGTTTGTGTTAGTATTTGTGTATGTGTGTTTGTGATGTTTGTGTTTGTGTGTTGTGTTGTTGTTGATTGTTTGTGTGTATGTGTGTGTTAGTGTGTTAGTGTGTTTGTGTTTGTTGATGTCTAGTGTTGTGTGTTTAGTGTGTTTTTGTTGTTGTGTGTTGTGTGTATTTGTTGTGATGTGTTGTTGTTGTTTTGTAATTGTATTGTGTGTTTAGTAACTTGTTTGTGTTTGATGTGTTTGATGTGTGTGTTTGTGTTGTGGTGTTCTGTGTGTGTGTTGATGGATGTATGTGTTGTGTTGTGGTTTGTGTCGTAGTGTCGTTGTGTGTTGTCGTGCGATGTGGTGCGTGTGTAGTGGTGTCGTCGCGTGTGTGATGTGTGTGTGGTGTGTGCGTGTTGTGTGTGGTGGTGTGTGTCGTAAGTAGTGTGTAGTGTGTAGTGTGTTCGTGTCGTTGTACGTGATGTGGTCGTGTGTGTTGTGTAGTGTGATGAAGTCGTGTGTAGGTTGTGTATGTGTAGAATGTAGTGGTGTGTGTTAGTGATGTTGTGATGTGTGAGTGTGCAGTAGTGTAGTAGTGTGTGTGTGTGGTGGTGATATGGTAGTGTGTATGTGTGTTAGTGTGATGTAGTATGTAATAGAGGTAATTGTAGTGTTTAGTGTAGTTATGTGTAGTGTAGTGTATGTAGTTGTGAGTGTGATGTTAGTGTTAGTGATGTATGTAGTGTAATATTAGTGTGGTTATGTGTGTTATTGATGTGTATGTTGTATGATTAGTATGTGTTTAGTGTGTATATGATGTTTGTAGTGTGTTGTGAATGTATTGTAGTGTGTGTGAGTGTGTAATTGGTGTGTTAGTAGTAGTTGTGATGTATGTTGTGTGTTTTGTGTATGTGTGTGTTTGTAGTGTTTGAGTATGTGGTTTGTGTGTTGTATAGCTGTGTGTTGTGTGTGGTGTATTAGTTGTGTTGTGTGTATGTGTGTAGTGTGTTTGTGTAGTGTGTGTATGTGAGTGTGTGTGTTGTAGTGTGTGTGTGTGTGTGTGTGTGTGTGTGTGTAAGTGTGGTGTGTGTGTGGTGATGTAGTGTGGTGTGTGTGTGTGTGTGTATAGTGTGGTGTGTGTGTGTGTGTAGTGTGTGTGGTGATTGTGTGTGTGTGTGATGGTGTGTGTGTGTGTGTGTGTGTGTGTGTGTGGTGTGTGTGTGTGTGTGTGTGTTGTGTGTGTATGTGTGTGTGTTGAGTGCGTGTGTGTTATTCGTGTGTCTGTGTGTTGGTGTGCGTGTGTGTGCTGTGCGTGTCGTGTTGTGTCTGGTGTGCGTGTGCGTGCGTGCGTGTCGTGTGTCGTGTGTGCGTGTGCGTGTGCGTGTGTGTGCTGGTGTGCGTGTGCGTGCGTGTGCGTGCTGGCTGTGTGTGCGTTTGCGCGTGAGTGTATGTGTATGTGTTTTAGTTTGTATATCTGTATTACATCATGCTCCATTAAAATTTGTAGTAACATTACATTCATTTTAATATAAATTTACTCTAGACTGTAATTAACGTTAATTGTTTAGCATCATTTTGTACGTTTGTAGTAGTAATCCGTATATAATTAAGGTAAAAAGGAATTGTATAAAAGTAAATATTAAAATTAACAGCAATTTGGAAAATATTTGAAATATTCTGCAACTAAAGAATAAACTTTAACTAAACAATACACTAACTATTTTTTACATCGATTGGAGCTTGAACCTTGATGGCGCAGTTGGTTAGCAAGGTACAGGTCGTAGGTTCAAATCCTACTCGAGGTAAACTTTTTATTTATGTATTTAATAAAATTAATAATAATTTTTATGCACTTACTCTTTTACATATTATAAACACACAAACCTCATTAACTTACTATAAATAATCAAAATCAATCGATTTAACAAAATTATAGAACGCTTTTGAAAATGTATGTAACAGTTCATATTTTTCAGGCGGCCATTCACCACCTTTCTCTAATACAGTGTTTTTTAATAGTATTCTAGCACTAGACAACTTCGGACACTGAAATATGTTAAAGGATTGATTGTCATTGCCACGTGCACAGTTAGGACTGTTAATTAGCTGAAATCAATCAATTTGCCATGACCACTAATTAACGATGTTAGTGTTTGGTTTATTGGGATCTGTATTTATGGTCTATTAGTTACACTGGAAAGGAATTCTTTTCTAATTATACCCTTCACAATACTATCCCAATGGTTTTGTTATTCTGAGTTGCTTTGTGATACAATTTGATTTAGTATTGCTGATTTAAGTATTTTGAAATAAACTTCAAGTTTCTCAGGGAATGCAGTTCCTTGATTAGCAAGAAAATCAACTCTATCGTTACCTGCTATTTCTGTATGTGATTCTATCCATTTAAAACATATGCACCAACCATAATTTTCCGTCCATAGTTTTGTGTATAATTATAATATTAAAATCAGATAAACGTAATGCAACTGTTATATTAAATATGAACGATTATAACACTAAGATAGAACAATTGTTGGGACCAGAAACTTACCGTGAAATACCAAAAGATCCAACAAAAAAGTTTCTTTTAAAAACTAAAGAGCTGATTAAATTATCATCTATTCCTGAAGAAATAAAAAAGAAACTAACTAACTCTGAAGCTATTTCACCAAAACTATATGGTTTACCAAAAATTCATAAACCTAATATTCCTTTAAGGCCTATTGTTAGTGCAATTGGTTCTCCTACATATAGCCTTGCAAAACATCTTACATTGTTATTACAACCTCATATAGGAAAAACACCCCATTACATTAAAAATTCTGCCGACTTTGTTGAAAAATGCATAGTTTCAAAATTGAAGAGGGTGATATAATGGTTAGTTTTGATGTTGTTTCACTTTTTACAAAAGTACCCTAAAAGAAACTATTGAATACATTGATCATCTTTTTCCAAAGGACATAACCATTCTTTTCAGCACTGTCTACTACAACTTATTTTCAGTGGAATAGTAAATTTTATGAACAGATTGAAGGTGTAGCAATGGGTAGTCCCTTAGTCCTGTTATAGCTAATTTTTATATGGAAAAATTTGAAACATTACGTTACAAAATAGACCTAAAAACCTTCAGTTTGGTATAGATATGTAGATGACACATTTGTTATTTGGAGACATGGAGAAGAAGCACTGCATGAGTTTTTGGTTTTATAAATGGTATACATCCTAGTATTCAGTTTACCATGGAAAAAGAAACTAATGGAAGTTTACCATTTCTTGACATATTATTATCTAAAAATAATAATTCACTATCTTTTAAGGTTTACAGAAAGCCGACACACACTGATAGAAACCTTCATACCTTCATAAATTATCCAACCACCATCACGTCAAAAAATTAGTGTAATTAAATCTTTAGTAGATCGAGCAAAACGAATTTGTGACCCTGAATTTTTGAATGATGAATATAAATATTTAAGAAAATCTTTACAAGATAATGGATATACACTTACAGATATTAATAACGTTATTACACCTTCTAGGTGTAACCTTAAAGAAAAACCAGTTCTTAATGTTGGTACTGTTTTTCTTCTTTTTATAGCTAATGTTACAGATAGAATTGAAAAAATCCTAATTAAATATGGCATTAGAACTATTTTTAAACCTACAAGAAAAATTGAAGAACATTTAAGATCACCTAAAGATGTGTCAAACGCTTTGTCATCTTCCGGAGTGTATAAGTTATCTTGTTCATGTGGAAAAGTATACATCAGAACCACAAAACGTAGCTTTGATACAAGGCGCTAAGAACATATGAGATTTTGTAGATTGGGTTAACCAGAGAGGTCTGCTGTGGCTGACCATGCCCTGAATAATCTAAATCATGACATTCAATTTGACAATGAAAAATTTTCAAGACAAACTCATTATTATGTTCGTTTGCATCGTGAAGCTATTGAAATATATAAACACCCGAATAATTTTAATAGACAAGAAGAAAATCTCCGTTTAAATAGGTTTTGGCATCTTATAATTGAAAAAAAAAGCATAATGATACGTCTTAATTTTGATTTTAATTTTAACTTTTAGTATGGCTAGGTTTTTTACTGTGTTTTTCCTAGACCTTGAAGCAAATGCTTTACCAATTATATGTTAAATTACCACAGGACTATAATTTAACATAAGTAGTTGAAATTAAATTAAAATTAAAAATTACAAAGAACGTTCTGCATTGTGCTTTTCATTGTTAATAACACTTCCAATTATTGATAAAGATTTGTTAGATTTAACTGGGTTATTTTATTTGATGTGATGTTTGGATTTGTGAATGCTTCTATCATTTTCAAATTGAAGTTTTTCACAACTTTACACTTACATCATAACTCGATTAAATTTTGTTAAATGTGTTTTTTGGCTGACAAATTTCATTGTTAGCTTTCGTCGTAGAAAGTGTGCTGGTTTGTCATCTTTGAGGCAGTTTAACAATATTTAATTTTTATGACCTAGTCATTCTTTACTAAAATTTTATAGTTGACTTTATACGTTTCTCAAACTTATATTAATAGCAGGCTTATGTTTATGTTTTAATTTTTCAAATTTGACAAAATTGTTTACCACATCTTTAACAATTTTTAACAAACATTACTACTGACGAAGGTAAGTGTTATCGAAACGTTTAGATTGTATAATTTAAAGTACACCATTAAAAAACCCCAAACAAGATAAGTATTTTATTATGAGTGTTAATGGTGAAAGTTTACATCTTCATATTTATACGTTAATGTTTCTATATTTTAGATTAAATGATAATTTACCAATGCTTGATTTCTAGTAAATAAGCTTTTACTATACGCTTAATTCTAAACGGTGAGATAATCAAGTTACTGTATAACGTTTTGTTTTTCAACCATTCTACTCTGATAAATAAAAAAGAGATTTTAGTACTTTAGTTGTTTTAATCAAGAGTCCTGTAATACCAAAAATAACCCCATTGTTTTTCGTACGTGTTTGGTGTATTTACAGAGCTTTTCTCATGCTACTCAATAAAACATTTTCGAAGTATCACCTGTACATGAATAGTACAAGGACTCCTTTTAACAACCTTGCATACTTTAACAGTCAACCTTTCAATAGTTGATAGCCCTATTAAAATGAAACGTGAAGAATTTATGTTTCTAACTTTTAATGTATATGCGCAACAATTCAATCAACTATTGGAGGTCGTCTGTAATTTGTATGCAATACAACGTGAAAGTGGTCTTAATTGCATGCTGTTATAAAATTTGTTCATAAATACAGGGTTCCCCATTTTAGACTATACAATTTAAAAGTCGAATAAAAACTTTCTAATCAAAGTAAATTAACTTTTTAATGGACTAATATGTAGCTATTCTTTGGGATTTATGACTAAAGTAAATAACAATTCAAGTTTTAAAGATCATGTCTTCCAAATGCCCTCCTTCGACTTCAATGCATTTTTGAATTCTAAGTTCAAAATTTATCATCACTGGCGAAGCAAATCTCCATTTATTCCTGCAATTTCATTTCATTTCTCCGGAATTGTTGCGTGACGACTTGCAAAAACTTTTTGCTTTAGGTATCCCCAGAGAAAAAATCAGGGGCCGTTAAATCGAGATCTGGGGCCAATTCAAATTTCCAAATCGGGAAATTATACGGCCGTCAAAAATCTCGCAAAATTCTCATAGTGTTTCTGGCTGTGTGAGCCGTTGCTCCATCTTGCTGGAATAATATGGCGCCATTTAGTCCTCGTCTAATTAGCTCTGGGATAAGAAACGTTTGCAACATGTTTATGTAGCGTTCGGAATTAACTGTAACAGAACGGTTACTTTCATCCTCAAAAAAATAAGAACCGATAATTCCAAATGATGCTACACCGCACCAAACGACTTTTGGACTGTGGAGCTTTTTGGTAAACAGTTCGTCGCTCATTAGCAAATTATGAATTTCTCCACGATGCTGATGTAAAAATTCTTCACAAAATGTCACCCTCGCTCCTTTGTCTAGATCACTGAGGTTATGCGCCATTTGATATTTATAGGGGTGAAATTTTATATCTTTATGCAAAATTCTGTGGAGACTTCCCTTAGATATTCCTAGGACAAGTGATTGCCGATTAGCCGATCTCTTAGGACTTCTTGTAAAAGCAGCTCTCACTCGTTCAATATTTTCAGGCGTGCGCACCGTTCTTCGACGTCCAGGTTTTTTAATGTTTTGCACAGAGCCATTTTCACGCCAATAACGAACCCACGCCGCAATTGTAAAGCGTGTTGGTGCATCGCCCCTATTATTGTTTCCAAACTGCCGTCGAAATGCACGCCGAACTTCTTCAAATGAACCAGTTCTAATGTAGACTTCCACACAAAAAAAACGCTTTTGAATCGAATAATTCATAATGCAATGAAAATTGTTAAACTGGAGCAATTATATCGTTTGCGTATAACGCATATTTGACAGAAACACTTAAGTCGTTGTTTATAGACAGGCGCCTCCTTGATCTTTAAAACTTGAATTGTTATTTACTTTAGTCATAAATCCCACAGAATAAGCTACATATTAGTCCATTAAAAAGTTAATTTACTTTGGTTAGAAAGTTTTTATTCGACTTTTAAATTGTATAGTCTAATATGGGAACCCAGTAGAAGGTCACAATCTACAAAATGGAAATTAAAAGAAAATGTAATAATAGCAATTATTCAGACACTTTTATAATAAATCCTATTACGAAAAATTGCATTGTAAGAACAGGTATCTGTATTAGAATTATGTTTCATGTTAGATAGAAGTTAATTAATACATGTTAACCTCGGATATTGAAAATTAGAGTTAACGCTTAAATTCAGACTGCATAGAACATAATCGTTTAAGGTTGCAGTTTTTTCATATCCATGATGAAAAAAATTAATAACCTTGATACATGTTAACAGGTTAAATTAAATTAAATAAAATCTTTTATTATGAAAAAACACTTGTTATTATCTATTAATTCTTCTTTATTAGAATAAAATTTTTATGGCAGCGATGAAAGCCTTCTTACAAACTAGAAAATTAAGTCATTGAAAAATTTCCAAGGCCTACTTAACCAATCAGAATGCTAGCCCTTAAATCAGAGCACAGGGCCAGGAAAACAAAATGGTCTATAATTACCAAAAATAGCTGTCACCCCTAGCCCCAACCCCAAGACCAAATCTAAGACCAAGACCAAACCCAAGCTCAATCTCAAGGCCTAAATACCCCCTCAAGTAGGCGAGTACAAAAAAAAAGCCTCCCACGTGGACGAGTAAAAAGGGGTGGGGAAGGTGTCTCAGTGGGTGGGGATTGTGACGTAGAAAAGTAAAAGTTAAAGTGCCCGTGTTCTACTAATATTGTTTAATTCTAATAGAAATGTAAAAGAAAATTGCTTTTGAAAGAACTTCAAACCTGCATTCAAAAGGGAATGCAATCTCAAAAAAAATTTCTGATGAAAACAATTCATCTAAAGTATTTTCGAAAACATCCACTGAATGAATATGTTTAATTAACACATTTTCAACTTTCTTTAAAGTATTGAACAAGTATGCATCCGGATGATTTTAAAACAGTAAATTCAGACGAATAACTAAAACTAGGGTGTCTTTTATAAAGTTGTTCTTAGCAAGCAACACATTTTAGAAGGTTAACATTTTTTTACTATACATCCACAAAGATAAATAATATTATCAACAATTTTATGTCTAAAATTTTCAAATATTTCTTCCTCTATATATAACATTATTTGAAAGTACCTCAGTTTCAGTTATTTTTGATTTTATTTCCCCAATATAGAATTGTTGGCATTCTTTTTGTTGTTCAATATTTTAAAATCATCCAAAGACAACGCATTACGTTCTGCTTCTGACGGTTGTAAAATGGTGGTTTCCAAAAGTAGGAGCTTTTAAAATTTTATGCACTGAAAGCATACGGTAAAGTTGTAAAAATTTACCAAATGTCGGACGTATATCTGCTCAAGCGGCTTAACGTATCATGCCAAAAATTCTCTACAACAAAAGTTTTATCAATGACAGTGATGATCTAAACATATTTAAACATACACATACGAAAGCTTTCTAAATAAAACAAAACACATATTTCTTGACAAAACATTCTTAGAACTATTCAAGCAAAAACGGATTTCAAAAATCTGTATAGCTGTATACAAATAAAAGCCTACTAAATTATACCGTGTCATCAAAAATTATTTTGGCAAGTCCTGGATTTTTAAACAGTTTTGAATTACAATTTTACACAGTGCATAAATTTTATTATGCATCACGCAATTTTATAAAACGTCGTTTTCCATTCTATGGCTACCTTTGACAAAGACAATTTTTGATATCACGGTACAAAAAACGTTATTACGACATAAGCTTTAAAATACAATTTCATCAGGAAGCGACATACAAATGTAATTTACTTGTATGTATGTATAGTATATCTTTCATTTTCTTGTCACAAAGTGTCATACATTATTAAGTTTTAAGTGTCGGAATATCTAAGAACAAAAGCGCGCCAACTCTCGAGTTACTGTATCGTGTAGGCCGCGACGTTGCATCTCTCTCATCGAGATGATGTGAGCATTTGAGAACCGAATGCATGCATCCGACAGGCTGGTCGTGCACAAACACACACACAAGCACCCACTCGCTTTGCGCAAACCTTATAAAATGAGCTTAGCGAAATAGCTCTAGTGAAAAAAGTATTGTATATCCTCGTATAACTGCGTATGTATACGTAAATCGGAAGGTAATAAAATAACACCAATTAATCATAAATACTGAATTTAAGGTGACAACACACGGTTATCCATTATACTCTATAAACGCAAATAAGACAAAATAAAGTTTATAATTAAATGTATTTGTCCACAATCGAACTTCAATGAATGAAACTAATGAGAATAATATACTGAGATGTATATATCGGATGTAATTGATTATACATGCAGCATGCCCCAAGTTGAGGTAACTAATTTTTTTTTTTATGAAAGCATTAGTGAATTTTAATCTGTTTAATTACAACTTCAGTACGTTTCAAATATAAGTTTAATTGTAATATTTGTTTGTTGGCCGCCATCATCAAGTTATTAATAATCTTAATGTTAATATTATTAATTAAAATTGCCTCGACTAGCTCTTTCTGTGGGCGTTGCGATAACATTAACATTTGTCATGCGACAAGCCGGGTCTCGAACGGGGATAGGATTCTATATGGTGCTGCTTTGAAAACATAAATGATTGACTTAATCTCTTTAAAAAAATTGTAATACAAATATATTTTAAAAATATTTCTGAAGCTGTGTATGATTTCATTTGTTTGAACACCTTATATTATATGCGGCTATATTACACGTTACGCGCATGCTAAAACCGTTGACCTGAATTCGTACTTGTGCATTACCAAAACTAAACAACAGTGACACCGTTATTTCTGTATCTTTTCTTCTTAAATATATAATAAATTATGATAAAATTAATGAGTGTTTGCAGTATAACCAGGTTGACACACAAATATCTTCCATTCTGTATATGATTACATATTTGTGATAAGCAACAATATGCATCGTAACATGAATTTAATTTTGAAAGTTAAAAATGAATCGTTATACATTCATGTTTTACGATAACATATTACCCGGAACAATGTTTCAATAAATTCACTTAAATCTTTACAATTACTGAACTTTTTAGTTGTTTACGATTTGTTCACTTTTAGGTTGACAGAGTGTACCGGAAAATATTAAATTTAACTAACATGTACTCGAGGTAACATGTTGATGCTTGGTAGAATTGGAAAAAATGAAAAGTCCTAAGCAATCTACTTATATAACCTTCTCTAACAACGAAACAGATTCTAAATTTTAAGTCTATACGAACACAAAATTCCTTACTTATAATTGGTTAACACATTTACACAAAACTGAAAATCATTATTTCTGGCCATAACTTTTTTATATGTCAACGGATTTTAAAGATAAAATCATTTTTGAAATTAGGGCAACATTTCTAATAGTTTGATACCCCACTTGTTATGATTTCTTGAAAAATTTTATAACTAGCTAATTCCATGACTCTCAAAAATTATTATTAATTTTATTAAATACATAAATAAAAAGTTTACCTCGGGTAGGATTCGAACCTACGACCTGTACTTTGCCAGAGTACCGCGCTGACCAACTGCGGCATCAAGGTTCAAGCCCGAATCGATGTAAATTTTTCGTTATGTATGTAGAACTGATGTAAATTCTAAACATAATGACATTACAATCAAATTACTTATATTAATGTAATGTGAGCCTGCAATACCGCAAGGATTCACACATACCAAAGCAACTTGACTAATATTAAATTATTGTAAGTTTTAACAAAAACTTACAATAAATTCTATGACTCATTTCAATTTTCCTATACTAATTTACTTAAATAACTAACTTATTCTATATCCCACAGAAATGGATTCTGTGACCAAAATTACATAAGATTACATCAGTATTCAATACTTATATGGTTCATATTAAAATTTTCATCTCAAGTTCGATGAATTTACATCACGTAACCTTTGTTTTCGGTTTTTCCACTAAAATTACATTCACAATGTTAATGAATGTGTGCACACTTTCTAAGTACTTGATTATGTAAGTTTCTTTTGTAATCTTTATTCACTTTCACTTAGTTCATTATAAAGTTCCATGAATCTTTTAAATTTTTGTCTTTTATCATATCTGTGTTACGTACATTAGTCCACTGAAGTTGAATAATATATTTTACATTCTCTTTGTTTTAGAATAGAAGCTCATTATGCGACCACTCTGGAATCTGCATGTATAATTGGATGACATTTATTTTATATAAGAGAACTCATATTTCGAATATCCGAAGCTGCTCGGAAACCATCAACATTAGAAATGTATGTGTTCAGCCATGATTATGCTTTTATATTCATAATACTTGTTTTAATTAACTAACATAACTACGTTAAGTTAAATATAGTTTTCAAACTGAGCTTATATCAATCTATCGCCTTTATTTAGCTTATTTAATATCATTTTAGTACTTAGTATTAGATTAACCAAAGAATTCATAATTTTTTTTAATTAATCGGTAATTGCCCATCTGATCTTCCCCTTCATCACATTATTGCAACAAAACCATCAATGAAAGCAACTTTAGCACATAAATCTGAAATGGTGATTAATTGATTAATTTCAAGATCATTTCTTGGATTTTTCTTTCATCTACTCACATCTAAACAGTTCCAGAATTTCAATGTGGCCTGGCGGGTATCTTTCTTTCATGTTTGCAGTGTGAAATATATTAAAATCCCTATAGAACATTGCAAATTCATGAAACTATGTTACGTACAAGCAAAACATATAGTTACGGGAATTACTTAAAATAATAAACAAGGTTATTGTGAGAGATTTCCTGAATGGTAAAATTGTGATGCTCTAGCATAGAAATATTTTCAATATTCCATATTATCAACTTGTAAATATTTGACTCTCATCAGTGTTCCTAAGTCCAGCAAAATGGGCTACTATTATTGAGCAACATCAGATAATTGTGAAAATCGTTCTATGGATAGGTTAATGTTTAGATTATGTTTATGTATGGAAAACAGACCTTACCGCACTAAGTAATACCGCTTGTCAAGTGTGAACGTCTTTATAAATACTGAACTGCCAGTACCAATGAATCTTTTCAGGCAAATTACAATCTTCACCAACTTTTCGATTTCAATTAGGTAAGTCATTCAATGCTACAAAGATACACACGTGTAAAAATGTAAAAAAAACTGGTGTTAATATTACCTACAGTCAGTCTTTCTTTCCGTTTTAATTGTAATTTAAATCAAAATCGGTAGAAAGTTAGAGCCGTTGTGACACATGACACATGGCGTGACACATAACCTCACAAAACAATCTGTTCTAGCACAGTTTATCAATAGATAAAAAACAAATGTAAACATGAAAATCCATCAAAAAGCTCAAATATTAGTGTTCATTCCCATCGTAAACAGAAAGGCGATGAATTTCCAACACTAAATAAAAATTGAAAAGAATAGACGATATACACTGACAGCTAAGTGCGTCCGTTCGTCAACACTCAACATTTGTCTGTACAAAACACAGGATGAAAATACAAAATTAACTTTATAAGAACAATCCACAGCCATCCAAAACTTTGGCTTGTATATGGACATACAGATGTCTTCTACTGCTACCGAGGACGATTTGAATCGCTGACGAGCGCCGCCGAACGCTCACAAAACGACTGAAGTAAGCGCTTAACTGTTGAAATGATTCATTTTGATAATCGTTCTTCAGGAAAGCTGAAGACTATTCGTAGTTGTAAAGAATACCACGCATAGCCCCTTTTTAGTGTTACAAACACAATGAGTTTACATCGGGATGGGTTACGGTTGGGAGTAGAAAAAGGTAAAGACCATTTACCCACGTTAGTTCCCTGTTCCCAAGGTTTCCCTGGACACCGGTATATATATATATATATATATATATATATATATATATATATATATATATATGTGTGTGTGTGTGTGTGTGTGTGTGTGTGTGTGTGTGTGTGTGTGTGTTGTGTGTGTGTGTGTGTGTGTGTGTGTGTGTGTGTGGTTGTGTGTGTGTATGTGTGTGTGTGTGTGTGTGTGTGCTGTGTATTTAACTTAACAGTTGTATTTATCTTTAACAGAATAATTCAGTTGTAATGAATGGTATATTCCCACAATCTTTTTTTTACTGTACAATTGAAGCTAAACTATGAACTAGGGTTTAATGAACAATTAGGTATCTATTAATTAAATACCTATGTTTAAGCATAGTAATGGATTTAATTTTTAGTAGAGAAATAATCAACTTTAATTTATAGTGTCGGTACACGCTCTCTCAAAATCCTTTTATTTGGTAATTAAGCAAATATACAAAAATTTCAAATGCTTATATTCTGGATTTGTAATCGTGTATATTTATTTAATGATTTTACCTTGAAGTTAGGTTGTTACGTGCACGAAGAGACGTAGAATGATGTAACGCGGTTTAATAGAACTGCTTTCGCGTGGGCGTGTGTACCCATCAAAACTTGGAAAGGGCACCACTTGCTTTGTTCATATCAAGATCTCATTTTTTCGACTGATAAAAACGTATAATATGAAATATCACAGCAGTTGCGTATATGATCCGTTTTTAATAATAGTGAAACCTCACCCATACATTGCAATTTCTTGATAACAAAATGTCCACCAAATATTATTTCTCCATTCTTTAATTTTGTAAAAATATATGAAACCCTTATTTTTTCCGTCCTCTTTGAAGGCCCTCAACTCGTCCGGAAAGGCTTGGGGCAAACGTTTTTACATGAAATCCTCCCTTAACCTCGACAAGAAATCACCTCCTAAAATTTTTCGCAATCATATTTAAATACTCTGTATGATACTAATAAACCACTTACCTTTTTAGTACTTCCAGTATGAGGCGGGGCCGTCACGGTTTAGCTATATGAAAACTGATATAAAAGAAGCTTGACAAGCAAAAGCATATCCGTTTGAACCTGGTTTCAGAAAGAGCTCTCTTTAAAACGTTTGTTATCTTGCATGAACAACCATGCAATTGTTCCGGTTAAACATCAACAAAACGAAATGAAACATAAATTGGCGCGACACCTATCCTATTCAGATGACCCACATAATATTTATTAAACTAGTAAAGTAAAACTACGCTCTGTATAAAATTTACATCTGCATTTAGGCCTGTCCAGATTCAGTACCAATATGAAGTTATTAATTTAGAAACTAGATTCCTCGACGTAACAGTACGAACTACGAAAAGTAGTTGTGATTGAGAATCGCCATGTTTGGGGCCCATGGGCGTAGCCAGTAAGGAAGGAGGCAACTGCCCCCCTGGAAGAGCAAAAATAAATTAAATAATTTTTAAATTTTAATAAACAAAAATTAAATCTAAAATATACATATTTTTCTGTTCTGCATATTTTTTTGTTATCTGTTATTAGTTTAATTTAAGTATAATTAAAATCTCAAAGTTTTGTTTTCATTTGCCTTTTCTTTTTATCCTAAAATTTTACATTTTGAACGACCATGGACCATGGTTTGCCCCCCTGTTATAAATCCTGGCTACGCCCTTAATTGGGCTCCTTCATAGACAATCTGGCAGGTTTCAGTTTCAATTACGATCAAAGTCACGGTCAACTCACTTCAATTGCTTTTACCTAATCTCACTAAATCTCACCGCTCTAGCATACCGTTCGTACACGCTAAAAATTACATTCTGGTGAAAGTGCAAAGTGCAATAAACTGCGGAACTTGGGTTTGTATAGGTTCACAAAGAGCGAATATATCTCAAATTCTTAACAATAAGAGAAAACAAAACACAACTCTTTTTTCATATCAACCACGCGTTTCATGTCAAACGCGATTACTAATGAGAATCTGTTGATGTAATTTAAATTACATTGCTAATTATATTTTATTGTTATGTCACCATCGCATATACAGTGCATTCATTATAAAAGGAACAAATTCGTTTAGAATTCAGGTAACTATTTTGTGGAAAAACGCTTGGGCACGTCAGTTAGTATTTTTAGATGTGGAATTTTTGAAATTAGAAATTTGTATACAGGGTGTTTCAAAAAGATTTGCAGTCATCATTGATTTTAATGGAACACCTTGTATATAACGCCATTTTTTAATTGTACGGTACATTCTGGACACTCTTTGTATAAAATATCATATCTCTAAAATCAGTGGTTTTCGGAATAATGACGTTTGAAACGTGATAATTGCAAAAATTTTAAAATACGTGATTGGAGTACCGCCCATTGGGGCATTTGCTCGATAGCAACCCGATTCGACTTCGGTATGAGATGGTTATGTTTCCTTAAATCGCGCGACCTGTAATTAAATAATGTATCTTTAAATAGAACAAATACACCTTGAACGTTTTTCGAATTAATCGTTTCCGTGACCACTTGATGTGGTATTTTGTGGCAATAAAAACAATCACCAGTTTTAGTTTGTCAGTGTCATGTTGTCAGTTTTACGTTTCCTTCATGTTTAATTTTAAAATGCATTATTTGAGAAAGAACGTATTGAAATACTCACAATGACTGGGTTTGGAGACAAGAGTGTGTAACTAATTTAATGCAATTCATCGTAATCGACCTCCAATTACTAGATCTACTGTCAGCAAAATTAAATTAAAATTTGCTGAGCACGGCCACGTTAGAAATCCACTCAACGGAAGATCAAAAATAAATGTTTGGGCAGGTATTGTCGAAAATCGAATTCTTGGACCCTATTTATTTGAAGAAACTTTAAATGGGTACCGATACTTATACTTTCTTCAGTTTGAACTTATCCCCGCTTTATCTGTTGTGTTTCCTCATCCGCAAGATCCAGATATTCCTCATAATGACATATGGTTCAAACATGATGGGACACCTCCTCATTTTGCAATAGCAGTTTGACAATTTCTTGACACGACTTTCCCTAATAAATTTATTGGACGCAGAGGTCCTATTGAGTGGCCACCAAGGTCACCGGATTTAACCCATTAGATTTTTTCTTATGGGGTTATTTGAAATCTAAAGTTTATGTGAAATAATCTTGATAACCTGAAACAGAGAATACGCTAGGAAATAAGACTTATTCCACCAGAGGTAGTTGAAAACGTTCAACGGGAAGGAATCCTTCGACTACAAAAAATGTATTGAAGTAAACGGACAAAACATTAATATTTATTATAAGGCAATTGTTATTATTTCCTTTGTACGTTTTGTTATTGAAGTTCATTAATTTTTTTTTCCATTTATCACACTTCAAACGTCATTATTCCGAAAACCGCTGACTTTTGAAATATAATATGTTAGACAAAAAGTTTCCAGAATTTACCGTACAATTAAAAAAATGGCATTATATACAGGGTGTTCCATTAAAGAAATCAATGGTGACTGCATATCTTTTTATTAATTAATACTAATCGACGTGTCCGAGCGATTTTTCATAAAATAATTACCTGAATTGTAAACGAATTTGTTCCTTTCATCATTAACGCACTATAAGTTCTAAGAAAATTTTGCAATCGTTAATAAATGAATAACACGTTGAAAAAATCATCTAATGTACACATAAAAAAAACCTACTCAAAACGTATTATGCAACACATTGCCTAACTATCGCTTTAAAATTAGTGTATAATTACTTTTGTTCATTATATGATTAATATCAATGTGAAAATCACATGTAAAGAAAAAAATATACACCAACTAATTTGCTTGGATACTTTACACTAAAATGCAAATGTTTTCACTAATTATGAAGAGGTCATTAATTTCAGTTACCACTAATAAACACTATTGTATTGCCATATTTACAAATTACCTTTGACTTTAATATAATTCCGTATGTATCTTTGTGAAATTCTAAAACTGCTATATCTACAAAACGTTTTAATTACGCTTAGGATCAAAACCATGTATCTCCTAAGGTGTAAAATCTAAAAATTAGGTACCGTAATTCCTATGCATCGAAGGTCGGATTCACGTCATGGTCAAGATAACGTGGAAGGCACCCTGGTGCTCAATTTCACTGCACAGTAACCTTGGTAGAGGGCAAATGTGAGAATGACACTAAACATTACAAAGAATAGGAAATATTTGTTAATCCAATAAAAGAAGATACTTTTTTTTGCAGCTGAAGGTGTCAAAGATGCAACATCTGTATGTCAAGAAAGATCCTGTTCGAATTGACATTACCATAGCTAGTAGTATATTTCTTTATAGTTGTAAAAAAGAATAGTAGGTTTGTTGTTTTGGATATGTCTATGGCAACAATGCGAGACTGCTCGGGGAAATGGAGAGCTATGTTTTTCAACTTTTACAAAAGTTAAATTCCCTGTATTATATTACAACCTTGCAATATAAACTTTAATTATGCAAATATAAGCAATATCAACCAGATAAAACGTCAATCTCAGTTCATGGAAGTAGTTTTACGAAAGTTTGTTTATGTTTATGTTCATGTAGACTATTATTATCCGTTTCCTAAAACATGATTTTGCAATTGAGCTGCCGCTCACAGCAAGAATGATGTACAGTATGTCCCCATTTCCATGGGTAACCCTCTTAATAATAGAGCTAGTGACTTGTAGTTTCCACTTTGCTGTGTTCGATTATTAAGACAAAGTCTCGTTTATTATAAATGGTATTTACATTCTGTGAATACCTTCTTTTCAGAGAACCAAAGTAGCATCGCCAGATTTGCACACTGACAGGTCAAAAGAGTTAAATACGGACCTGGATTTGTTTTTTATAATTTTTGAATGATTATTAGCTATTATTTTAAGACAAAAATTGCGATATCTGTACGTTTAGCCTGTCAACAGCCCATTAAACATGTTTTTATCGTTTAATTTTTACTACGGCCCTGAATATTATATTAATGAACGAAATCACAATGCAGCAAATGATATTGGCTAGCACTTTAATTAATTTAACACCCTAAACCTACTTACAACTACTAAAAATATCTACTTACAGTTACATACGAAAATATTGAATAACTACCTAATTTGTTGAATAATTATTAATATAACTATCAATTATATTAAAAACACGTCAATTATCAATGAGTATGTAATATGTACCAGTAATGAAACGAAATTATTTTTAAGCTCATGTTAAAGCAATAATAAAAATAAATTCCTGCATTTTTTATGCAAAACACTTATCAAGAATTATCTGTAATTTTATTGCATTTAATTCACAAAAAGAAAAGGAATGAACTACAAAAAATATTAAAACAGATTTCCTTGATAATCTGAACAAAGATGACATCTATGGGTAATATATTTAAAATTATCAAGGGCATTTCTTGCACTTGCATCTCTGCAGGCCATGAATATGGCGTATAAAACAAAAAGAATTAAATGTGAACAAATTCAATCTAAATTTTAATATCACAAAACATTTAGTTTCTTGTTTGGATTTTCTTGAAAATGCCAAACCATTTCGAAAATTTCGAAAAATATAACATGATGAAATGTTACAATATTTGTGGAATAAATCCTACCGATGCAGTCAAGCTTTATTTTAACTTGCACTAACGACTTATTATACAAAAATTTAGTTTTAAACTTATATTGTAGATGTCCGGACCGTAGATTACCTAATAAAAAAA